>JAVFBZ010024942.1:0-11345 GCA_032466195.1 Katharina tunicata
CTGAGAATTGATCTAGAGCATGAGATAATTTATCGACTTTAATTAGTCGATATCCCTGTGCCAGTGTGATTACTCTTGACAAAATATAGGCCTCGTCACGTAACGGTGCTTCTGAAGGGCAGGACATCATCATGGAAAAGGGACATAGAACTGCATGTCTTCGTGTGCATTTTGGTAATAAATTTTGAATTATTGATTTGTTTAAGGTCGTTCTCAAAGGTATTTATGTAACTTATATGACGACTGCGTTTCCGATGTATGGTGGGTTGTATTCGTGGTAAACTGGGAAGAACTCTCGTAACAAAAACCCAGAGATTTCCGCAGCCACTGGACACTTTCCTTAATATGCCTACGGTGGTCAAGAGGAGGCGCATAATGACAGTACCGTCGAAACTTACATACGCACACGACGTGGCGTTAGGATCAGTGTCTGCATTGTGCATTTGACTAGCGCGTACTGCTATACTGCCCTAAACGTCTTAAAAACAAACTGAACCCGCCTATGGATTCGGTCCTGTGGAATCCCTTTCCATTCTTCCTGCAATGCGATGTCCAGTTACCCAAGCGTCTATGGCGTAGGTTACGTGGACGTACACTTACGTCGAGCTCGCTCACAGATGTAGGCCTACTTTCATTATAAGATCTTGCGATCTGGCGGGCCATGGCAGAACACTGACGTCTGCGTTTATAAGATAGGCAGCAATGAATTGAGCTGTTTTCGGCCTAGCTGGTGTTGTAGTGCTGAAGCAGCTCCCAGCTCTGTCGGTCCACAACGGAAAGAAAGCGAAGTTGAAGACCTTTGTCAATGTGCCGAATTTCCACCATATTTCCCTCAAGCAGCATCCAATTCAGATCTTTGTGTGTTGGATATTTCTCCCAACATCATCATTGTCCACCTAGTTGTCTGCAAGTGTCTCAGAGTCCATACCGACAGAACCGTCGGACATGTTGACGTCGTTACAAACGTCTAAATACAGGAGTAATTAATTGCAAGTCATGTGGGTCAAACTCCCACCTGTCGCTGACTACTCCTGATTGCTTGGCTTGTTCAACCGCCCTCATTTAACCAGGAACATGGTCTGAAGTATCTGTGGCAGTGACCCTTCGGTGCATGGTGTAAATAATGTCCTGGATGTAACGACCTTGCGCAGGGGTAGAGAGAGAAACGTGGTCTACTATTTCTCAGACGATCTTGCGTGCATGGAATTGAAGCCAATATACTGGTACCATAAACGGTCGTGATATGGTGCTCTGGTGTATGTGAAAATGACGCGCAATTGTTGGCTCACGCTTTGAGGCGTCGAGTGACGATGTTACCATCGAACGCATAAAATCTCGGCATTTGCCCCGTCATGGGAACTTTTTTTTATTATTATTCGTCTTATTTACCTGGGCCCTCATCAACGATATACATTGTTGAGGACCCTGCACTTTTTGTACGATTGAATGTTGACTGAAGTTACGATTTTTATATAGTTAGGCCCCTATTGACACTGCACATCATTGTCACCTTTTGTATGACTGCATATTCTGAATTTTACTGTCAATCACATTTCCATGTATAATATAGCCTTACACGAATTCCTATATGACGGCTAGAAAATGTATGACTCCTGCGTTTGGGCACTACACCACAAAGAACACGTGACAAAGATCTATCTATGACCCCCTATATCAGTTTATTTTTGGAAGAGTGTAGTGGATTAAGTCCAACAGCAAAATCACCCAAAAAAAATCTGATCAAAGTATTCAGAAATTCATGGCTGTATATACCTTCCTGATTATTTTGAGAAATCTGAACACGTGTAGATGTATTCAGACGGAACAGTTACAACGGACGACGGCACCATGCAGTATAAGGAGGCACAATAACGATTTGATAATGGTAACGTCCCTTCTTTATTTGAAAGATGACGATCGCTTTCAAAATCACGAGCATTTATAAGTGACGACATTCAAATATTTGCAAACTGATATTTCTAATATTTTGCTTTAAATGGTTTAAAAGGTTATATAACGTTTAGCTTATTTCCCTGTAGTAGACCTATTTATAAAGCTAAATTATTACCCAACACAGTTAGCATAAAACCAAAGGGTGTACCTGAGTGCTTTTTATTATTGTTATTATTTTTTAAATATATTTTGGACCGGATGCATGAGCTTCTTGTGCGCCTGACATCTCTACGACAATTAAATGGCCTCCTGTCCGATATCACGCGGAATGTATTTCCAAATTCTCAAAATGATAGGCCGTCTACCGGCATCATGCTATGTTTTTTTTTTCTTCTAAAATTATATAAAAAGATGTTTTACTTATATCAAATTGGTAGCCTTGGTGCATGCGTGTATGTGTAACTACTTCATTTTATCTCCCCTCAAGTTAATGTGGTCGAGAACTTCGTCATCTGTAATTACCGGGCAATAACTCTATTGTTATAGCACGAACAATCCTCGGCAGTGGTGTGACATGACAATTTGAGGCGACCTCGCATAAAAGAACCGCTCGATTGTGTGACGCATATACACGGGTGGATTGTGAAGCACGAGCCCAGGAAGTGGCCTTAGAATCATGATGTATCGGGCCTTTATAATGTGTCCTCACGAGCCACATGGTTACATTCACCATGTAGAATATTGCGCCTACAATGTAACTTATAAATATATAGGGTATCCGATGTGATTTATTTGCTTTAACAAGAAAGGTTGGACTTATATAAGGTTATTGACTGCACAGTCCAGGAAGGTCAGTATCAAGACGAAAATCATCATATCAGTTTATGTGTATAACATTTGATTGCTTTTTAAATATCTAAATCATAAAAGTTGTCTTGATTTTTACGAGCTTTTCCCCCTGGTTTTCCACCAGACGTTGGCAATTTGAATATCAGTTATAAATGAGAATTAGGGTCAAAACCCTAGCTATAATATCAACGCCATTTAAATAAATAAAGTACTCGAACTATCGCCAACAGGAAATTATAGAGGTCTCATTCGGTGAATTGTGTTCTACTCGCTTTTAGAATATGCACGCTGCTGATATAACGTCAAGCCTTTGGAAAGTCTAAGTCATCTTTTTAAAACTACACTGGACTTTCGTACACGATTCAAGTTAGTGAAAATAAGATGGAATTAAATTTAGGGCGGGTATTCATTAATTTCGGGCAGGTATTGATCAATTACGGGCGGGTGGAAATCAATTACGGGCGGGTGCATCGGAATCAATTTCGGTGCAAAAAATCAAAACCAAATGGAAAAAAAGAAATTCATGTCCCATATATATGATCCACCGTAGCAAAGCCTATGATATTTTTCATCTGCAACTCTTGTTCTGTTAGAGGCAAGTAGGCCCACACGGGTTGTTGAAGTCTAGAACAGTAGGGTAAGAATAATCTTGATAAATCTGATCTCGTCTTCAAGATACGACTCGTTTGGTCTATGCATTGACTAAATGGCGAACTGTTTTACTTATAATTCCTTATTTAATGATCTCATCAATTCTTTCCTGATATCATAAAAACAATTATTGATACAGGTATTGGAAACTGAATGTATGATATCATTTAATCTGTCAGTCTAATGATTTCGACAATTGTTGCTCTGGTATCAAATCGGTGTATTTTAGCGAAAAGATACGTTGGGGTATATACGACGCGACACCTGTGCATGTTGTTAGCATTGACAAAAATATTTTAGCTAAGAAGCGTGAAAAGAAAACAAAAAAAGTCCAGCCGATCATAATCAATAAAATCTTGCGTGTGAAATCGAAAGCTGCGTTTAGAGAGCTGAGATCGTTTGACGTCACTCGGTATGCACGTGGTACTTGGTTCTGTGTCTTCGCTCGATCGCACACAGCCGGGTTGTGGAGACCTTTACACGCTCACGGCACACACAGTAAGGCGAAGGTACCGTATACTATTTTATGTACCGTATATTTTATCAGCCCTAAAGCTTCTGGGCTGTGTCGTTTTGTTTTTGTGAAGACCCAGACATTTAGCCTTCCTTGTATTTGATGTAGAACAGAATATAGAATGACTCGACTGTCTATAACATTAGCAGTAAAAATCCTCTCTTGTGGAAGTCTTCTTTGTCAAGCCATGGTTTGTTAGGCATCGTGTCCTTAAATCCTAAGCTGGGTGACTCGTCTCGTAGGATGTAAACCGTGTAAATAGAGTTTGTTTAAGGGTATCGTTTACACACACTCACGGTACTAGGAATGACACCGACTAAAAAGACGATGTGCTGTCTGTAATCAGCTGGGTAAGATCTCATCTTAAGTAGGGCTATCGAAGTTGCTAGAAGCTATCGGATTTAAAAATTTAAACGTTTACAATTGCCTTTGTGTTGTTTATACAGTATTTCTGTGCGAAGTCACTCTCCAGCTACCGAGTGTCTTGCGTGTTTTCTGTCACTATTATATATAGGTCTAGGCAGACAGCTGTGAAATAGACTACTGAAATGTACAACACGAAGTGAACCAGTTTTAAACCCACAGAATGACATTTCGTAGATGACTTTTATACCCAGAGTTATGATTTATCCTTATGGGTGTCACTGTTTGTTGTAAAATCAGTATCTTAGGATTGTGTCGTTTAGAAAGTGTCCAATAACAGTATTTTTTTGGGAGAACTCTCTCGGAGACTGAACAGATTCTAGTTCAAAAGTTGTTGTAAAACGTGAGACCTTCTCAGAAATAGTAGGTTTGATTGCAAAACATTTGCAAAATTTCATAACTAGAATCTGACCCGTTTCCAAGAGGGTTCTCCTAAAAAACGAAAATACTGTTCCTGTAACATACATCCTGTCACTGTAGTGCTCTCTGAGCTAAGGACATCAGGAAGCTGATTTGTTGCGGTGTCCTGTTTTTTTGTCCTGTACATCATATAAATAACAATTTCTTAAGGACATTGACGTGTGCAACGTGCGTTGAAAACCCAACCAAATAAACAAACAAATACACATGTTTAAAGAAAAAAAAATGAAACGGTAAATTGTCTCACAAATAAAATGGGAGCGTCCTGTGCCCTGGTGCTCTCTGAACTAAGGGGCGGGTGGTTGTGTGGGAGCCTCCTGTGCCCTGGTGCTCTCTGAGCTAAGGGGCGGGTGGTTGGGAAGGAGCCTCCTGTGCCCTGGTGCTCTTTGAGCTAAGGGGCGGGTGGTTGGGTGGGAGCCTCCTGTGCTCTGGTGCTCTCTGAGCTAAGGGGCGGGTGGTTGGGTGGGAGCCTCCTGTGCCCTGGTGCTCTCTAAGCTAACGGGCGGGTGGTTGGGTGGGAGCCTCCTGTGCTCTCTGAGCTAAGGGGTAGGTGGTTGGGTAGGAGCCTCCTGGGCCCTGGTGCTCTCTGAGCTAAGGGGACCAGGATGCCGATTTATTGTTTTGTTAATATTTTGTTAATGTTTTGTTAAGTCTTGCATGTTGCCAGTGGTCCTTTATAGTGGTTTCTTTCACCGATTGGTCTGGCACGCCGTCATATAAGTGAAATAACCTTTAGTATGGCATAAAACCCCAATCAAACAAATAATCCTATATCTTTCCTTCTATCATTCTAAAATTATTATAAAATACATTTCTTTTTTTCATCAGCCATCTTCAAGTAAATTATATATTTTAAAGTTAAGCAACTTGTCTCTGTCTGGTTTTATTTTAATATTTTATAATCTCTTAAAATAGCGTGTACTAACTTGATTTTAATTTAACACTTAAAAGTTTCTACAGGTAGTAAATACATTGATTAGGGTAAATAGGAATTATTCTATTGGCGAAATAACTTGTCTGTACTTGATTAATATGTTTAATAAGTATAATGAGATTCTAGTCTTAATAAATAGGATTAAGATTAGAATAGTAAATAATTATAGCAAAAGAGATTAACTGCTTTCTTTTATTTAACCTTGAGCTAGATTATTTTAAGAAGAAAACCTGTTACGTATATACATGTAGGCCTAACTTTTACCTGTTATTTGCCCTGTAGAAACTGTTGGCCTACTAGTTTAAATCTGTTTTCTCCTACGCATTCTTTAGAATTTTCGTCACGGTGAGCGTGGACTAATACTGTTTCAATCTTGTCTTTGCAGGGGATTTTTCAAGGATTTGTTTTACCGCAAAAGGGCAGAATGTGATTGAACCGAACGAGCAATCTACCTGGAATGTCAATATTAACATGAGTGACAGTGTGCCTTTCATCAGGCAGGACCGCCTTACCTGACGTTCATTTCAGTGTTGACTCCTTAGAAAGCTGGATACTCTGGCTGTCTATTTCATTACCCACATTTTATTTATGTTGTCTATGTCATCTTTATTTTGACATTGACAACTGAGACAGTTAAGTATGTTTCACCTGTGATAGCACATATATTATACCTGACGACGTCTATTTCAACTACTGCGATGATTGATTAAAGTGCCTTTGGGGAAGTCTTTACCACACAGTTTACATGTATTTATTTTCTCACCTGTAGTTTTGAAAATGAACCAATACTGTGAGTTGTTGTTTTAACCTGCAATAACAACTACCTGGATTTCTACCTGCCATCTTTTTCACAGGTAACGAGTATTTTCACCTGGACTTTTTATCCATTGCTACCTCAAAGTTACACCTTCATTGTGATTTTCACCTGTAGTTTATTTAATTGGAAAAGGGTACTTCACCTGGACTACCTGTCTAGGTAACAACACATGATACCACACCTTGGCTGAATCACCTTCATTCCATATGCTTTCTATATGATACACCTGGATGTTTTTTTACCTGTCATCTTATTCATCTGTAATGAGCAAGATAACTGGATTTTTTTGCATCTGCCCTGTTATTTTTTGTCCCCTTAAAACCTGTGTGTATAAATGATTCAGCTGACCAGACTTTATACTCATTGACGACAAGGACACAGGATTGGTAATGTTAAATGAGGAGAGCTTTTGTTAGTGATATTTAGTTAGTCGATGCTATTCCATAACAGTTACTTCCGATCTGTAGTTGGATCATGATATACTGTCCGTGATTGCCAAGCAGAAGCAAAAAAAAAAGGGGAAAACGTTTGTTTAAATCTGATTTGAATTTTTTTAACTAGCTTAGTCTAACAGTGCTTCAAAATATTTTCTAAATGAATACTGTATTTGTTAAGAAGGCTAGCTAGACAGTAGCAAACAAAACGTTTGAAGAACAAAAGAAGAGGAAACTGCATGTTGATGTGAAATACAAGATCACAGAATGACTGTACAATAGGACAGAATATGAAACAAGTCTCTGTGTTGAAGTCTGGGTAACCAGTGTTTTTGCAAAGCAATTAACTGAGGAAAAAATCTCATTCTAGTGATTTTATTCTAAAATTTCTATGGATTATTGCCGCTTCTAAAAACTCTTCTACCCATGAAAAGGAGTTAAAGCAATTAGAATCATGGCGGCTGAGGTGAAAAATGTGATAACCGAGGATTTGCAGAAATCTCACTCTAATGAACCTGAAAATTCAATGGAAGTAGATTCAGTGAAAAACATTGAAACAAAGAAAATCACGGTTGTCGTGGAAACCAGCAAAGAAATTGAAAAAAACAAAGAGCAGGTAATTATGAGTTTCATATTATTGTCAACTTTTATTATTACATGAATTGTGATCTAAAGCTATTCTTTTGTAGGTTGTCCTGGGGAATATTTAGGTTAAAACATTAAAGTTAGATAATTTGTGACATTTTATTTATCCTAAATCCACAACAAATGCAACCTTAAGGGCACAAGTTTTAATTAATTTGTTGCATTTATGATCTGAGTTTGGAACTGAAATTTATCCTACAATTAATTGTTATTATTTCCTGATTTCCGGATCTTTCAGATAAATTTTTTCCCCACATGTAAAAATGTATATGCTACTAAATGCTAGTATTGTTTATTAGGAAACTTATTACATCGATGACTCAGAAAACATTAATAGTTAGGAAAATTTGTAGATACATTGTGAGTCTTAATTTGTGACATTTTTTTTATCCTAAATCCTCAACAAATTCAACCTTAAGAGCACAACTTTTAATCAATTTGTTGTATTTATGATCTGAGTTTGGAACTAAAATTTATAATTTCTTGTAGTTTCAAGTCATGAACTTCATAAATATTCCATGTTTCTATATCCTGTGATACCCAGTGAATAATTTGACATAATAGGCCAAAGTCACAACTCTGATAAACGACAAGATACAATTGTTTAGTTTCCTGATAAACCGAAATATAAAAACTAGGGATGTATAGTTTGTGTTTCTATACTTCTTAGCCTTTCCATAAAATGTAGATTAAGTTGTAAAATGGTCAAATTTGTTGAGGATTTAGGGTAATCAATTTATCAGACAAGTTGAGACAACATTTTATGACAGTAATCAATTTAACTTCATCAATATTACAAATATTTAAGCTTAGTAATACATCTATTTTATAGTAAAAGTGCAGAAATTGTGTCTATAGGTGCACATCGTGACATGTATGTCATTGTGAAGCCAGAACCAACCCCCATGGGAAGACACTGTTCGCACTCGCTAAGCTAAGGGGCGTCGGTAAACTGATTTGTGTGGTGTCTTATTGTAAGTGGGGTGATGTGGCACCCTTGTCTGTTGTTGTTGTTGAGGGTGGTTTCCTTCACTCTTTGACCTGGCAGGCTGTCATACGAGTGAAATAACCTTAATTACAGAATAAAACCCCAATGTATCATTTAGTCTTCCAATTCAATATTTTCTGCGACTTGTGGTAATAAAAAAAAAACTACTGTTTCCAAATAATAATAATATTTCTGTTACAGTATGTATTAAGTTAAACACATTTCTTTCCGACAGTTTGGGTTTTGTGTACATGTATGTATTTTATTGTTCTAAAAGAATGTAGAGCTACAGATCTGTAGCTATGAAGAAATGGGCAGTTTATCAACCCTTCGTTCTCAAGTTAGTGAAGTTACATTTGAAAAAAAAGAAAGATCAGGTTTTTGTGATAATAGATTTTTTAAGATTATTATGTACGGCTAATAATCCCAATTATTAGTACACTATTCGGATGGTTGGTTGGTTTTATAGAGTATTAGGGCCGAGAAATTAAAACAGAATATATTTGCATGCCTTTGAACTCAATAATTTTTATTTTTTTATTAGATTTATTATGAAGATAGCTAGTAATGAAAACGGATTTAGGCCCCGTTACCTGCAGAATAAAAAAAAGTTATCATATTTACATGTTTTAGACCTTCTTATTAAATAGTGTTTTTGTTTATGACTTGATTGATATCTGATAGAGCAAATTAACTTGGATTTAGCATAGATAAGAAATAAATAATAAATGCATGACTGATTAGAATAAATTTAATACAAATAAATGTAAGCATTAAGATGATTTAAGCCTTCTGTGACCCATATTCTATAATTAGATAGAATAGCACAAAAACTCTGTGCTATCCTTATTTGAAAGTGATTTATTACATTTGTGTCAGTTTTTTGCTGCATTTTGACCATCTTTTCTTGAGCTAAGTAAAAAGAAGATAATGCTCTGATACATGCATCTTCAAAGAGCTTTGCTAAACTTTCATCTTATTTCAATATTCCTATGAAAAAATGATAGAAGCAATGATTTTACATTGAAAAGCAGTTATAAGGGTTGAGAGAGTGTATATGATACAATTATAGATATATGGTTTGTAAGATGGACTCATTTTGAAAGTTTTGATGGAGAGAAAATGTGAATAATGGATTTAATTTATTCATTCTAGAGATATAGATGTTAAGATTTGTAATAAAATAGTAATAGCTACCCTATTGTAATTAAAACATAATAGATTACCATAAGTTCCAAACCCAAAAATTGGTTAGGCCAGTGAATGTACCAAATTAAATGTCATAATTTGATTTTTTTGATATATTATTTAAGTTGAAAAAGCAAATTGGCTTTACTCTCTTGTAAATGTTTTGTGGCGTCTTCTGTGTTGCCAGCATCATTTAGGGTGGTTTCCGCCACTGATTGGGCTAGTACGCCGTCATATAAGTGAAATAACCTTTAGTACGGCATAAAACCCCAATCAATCAAACAAACAAATCAAACTACTGGCATAACATACAGTTTTCAAGAGATTTTTAAAGTTTCCAACCAAGCATTTTCAATGAAAACTTGTCAAAGGAAAAACTTCCAGTAAGAAGATGTCGCGTACGTCTGAGCTAAGGGCATGAAGGGGCGTCAGAAAGCCTGTTTGTTGTGGTGTCCGGTTTTTCATGCTAAAAATGTCCTGTATTGTCTTGCATGTTACCAGTGTCTTTTAGGTTGGTTTCCATCAACTATTGGGCTCTCGCGCCATCATAGGCATATTAGTGAAATAACCTTTAAAAAACACAATCAATCAAACAAACAAACAAACCTGTTATAAAAACTGTATTTGCAACAACTAAGTGGTTAATGTTTAAAGTATAAAGGTTAAGCATCAAAAGCTTAAGCGATCTTTCATCTTCTTAATTAAGGTCATTAGGCTTACAGGTAAAATAAAGTATACATTGTCCTTTTAAGGTAGTCTACCTGTCTTAGCTTTACTTAATGAGAGATTAGAACTAGGTCAAATTCCTCTATTAAGCTCTTTTGCCTTCAAAGTTAAACAGTCATGTTACTTTATAGTTTAGTTGATTGGCATTTCTTCAGGCCTGCCCAGTAGTACTAGTATTTGGTACTTGGAAGGAAAACTGTTTTTTTTTTTATTTTTAAATTGATTAGTAATAATATTATTGTTTTATACGGCTTATGCCTTGTACCCAGTGGATATTTTGACTTCAAGGTAACTGTTTTAGTTGAAAAACAAACTAAAATAATTGCAAATTCAAGGTGATCAGAATTTGTTGAAAATCCTTAACTCTGTGAACCTTTTCGGAGTCAAACAAACATTCAATGGGCCATCTTTTCTGTCGGACAAGTTTAACACTGTCACAATTTAAGTTCAGGAGTACTCTCTTTCTTACATTCTCACTTGACAATGGTTCTCTTTCATACGTTCTTTGGGACAAAGTCTGTCGATGCGACGGTGTCTAAGGTTCTTTGGGACAAAGGTGATAAGGGCCGAAGGTTCTGAGTGGTATTGGTTCTTTGGGACAAAGGTTGTGAGGGTCGAAGGTTCTTGGGGCGAAGGTCATGAGGGTAGAAGGTTCTGAGTGGTATTGAGTCTTTGGGACAAAGGTTCTCTGTGTCAAAGGTTCTGTTGGAGTAAGGTTTTATGGGGTTAACTGATTTTGATTTGGGACAAAGGTTCTCAGTGTGGTTTTCAGCTCAGCTCCCTGCTTTGATCTTCCAATGTGCCATGTGGTTTTCAGTTTAGCTCCCTGGTTTGATCTTCCAATGTGCCATGTGGTTTTCAGC
>JAVFBZ010024953.1:0-16657 GCA_032466195.1 Katharina tunicata
GGGACTATATGCTAAATTTACCCTGAAGCGCCAATTTCGAAATGTTTGAATTTGTTTTAATGCTATGAGACGCTTTATGTGGTACGGCCATTTTGAATGCGTATTACAGAAAAACAAACAGGCGCTTCACGCCAAAAGTTGGTTGCATCACCAATGGTAACAATCTGTGTGACTATATGCTAAATTTTCAATGTAGTACCTCTTCAATTTCGAAATATTTCACTTTATTTTACTGCTATAAGAGACGATTTAGGTGGTACGGCCATTTTGAATGTGCATTAAAAGAAAACAAAGAGGCGCTACACGCCAAAAGTTGGATACAACAATATTGGCTATATTCTGTGTAACTATATGCTAAAGCTCCAACATCTGTGTTTATGCTGACGACGCTATACATGTATATATACTACCGAAATAAATAGTTTTCAAGTCTTAAATGTATTTCATTTCATTAATTCACCAGAAATATATAAATAAAATACACGATTTTGTATAGAAGCATAGGATAAAAAGTATGTATAAAATAAATAAAAGGGAAGTATTTTCTGGCGGTAGTAGAAACCCCAAGGGGCTTATTTTATCCCATTATAGAAGTAGTTAACTGGTAAGGTCTAGGTGCAATTATAATACCTTATAAAATTGGTTTGGTTGGTGAACATATACAAATAACATATATACAATTGAATTTAAATCATTAGTAAATAATGTTTTGAAGATATAATTTATATATACACATGAATATACACATACACATATGCGTACCTGTACATAGATTTACATATACACAAATACAATACACATATATATATACATACAAAGAGTATAAACATCAAAACATTGATAGAATGAGAGGAGGCATCATGCGGACAGGAGAAGATTTTTTGAAAGATAATCTTTAAGCAAGGATTTAAATAAAGAGATGGAGTAGTGTTTTATGTCGGAGGGCAACTTGTTCCATTCTATTGGACCTTTGATTTTGCAGGTATGAAGAGATAAATAAGTTCTATGGAATGGTCTATGTAAGTTAATGGACGAACTACGTGATTGATATTCATGAGCGTCAGGATATTTTACAAAATATGTAGAGAAGAAAGACGGGAGTGTTTGAATATTGTAGATAAATTTATGAGTTAGCTGTACAGTTTGAAAAGTGTTAATTAATGTCAGTGTTAAACATTTATTACTTACAAAGAGGGGTACAGAGGGGGCAAGTTTATTAGATGAATTAACAATTCTTAATGCTCGTTTCTGAAGTCGTATAAGTGGCAGAAGATGAGTATTGTACGTATTGCCCCATACAACATTACAATATGTAAGGAATGGGTATATGAGAGAATAATACAAAAGAAAAATGTTTTTTTGTTAATTAGTGTTTAAATGTGGGATATAATACGTAAGTTCCTGGAAACTCGTTTACAAATATCATTTATATGAGCAGTCCATGTCAGTTTATTATTAAGTGTTACACCGAGAAATTTAAAACTTTGGGTTTGTTCAATAATTGTATTGGAAACTGTTAACGGTAAAGGAGTTGTTTTGCAATGAGGTCGTCTAAGGTTCTGGTTAGGAGTAATATATAGGTATTTAGTTTTATTGATGTTCAGAGAAAGTTTATTGCTGCATAGCCAATCCTAAAGTTTTTCAGATTCTTGTTTAAATGTTTGACAGAGGATAATAGGATCAATAAGAGATATCACTGAACTTGTGTCATCGGCGAAAAGTAACACTTCCAGAATAGACGAGGCCCTAGATATGTCATTTATGTATATTAAAAACAATAGGGGGCCTAATATGTATCCCTGTGGCACACCAATATGTATTGTTTTAGTAGTAGAGTGATGCTCTTTATAGGAAAGAAAATGCTTACGGTTATTAAGATAACTATGAAACCAATCATTGGTTATATTATTGAAACCGTAGTGTTCTAATTTCTTCAACAGAATGGCGTGATCAACTGTATCAAATGCTTTGGCTAAGTCCAGAAATAGGGCAATACTGTATTGATTTGATTCTTTTGCTGATATTAGTTTTTTCATATAAGGTTATTAACGCGTGAACTGTTGAGTGATTATTTCTAAATCCATACTGATGTTTATATAGGATGTTGTTGTTCTCAAGATAGGGTGTGATTCAATTTGAAACAGTTCTTTCTACAATTTTACTGAAGGCTGGAAGCACGGAAATAGGTCTGTAGTTTTTAAAGTCATTTTTTGTTCCAGATATATATACTGGAGATATTTTTGCAACTTTTAGTTCATTTGGGAAGACTCCAGTTTCAAAAGAACGATTTATAATATGTTGAAGTGGAAATGAAATTGATTGCGCTACGAGTTTAATTAGATCCGGCCGAATATCGTCTAAGGCAAGAGAACTAATTTTTATGTTTTTTATTACATTTTTAATTTCTTCACAAGAGCAAGGTTTAAAGCTGAATTGTGAAAACTGTTGTGGTGGTAGATAAGAATCAAAACTATTAATAGAATCAGGTATTGATGACGCAAATTTTGATGGCACAGTGTTAAAATAAGTGTTAAATGATTCCGAGATACTAGAAGGATCAGTTACATCATGCCCGTCTATCTGAAAGGAATATGGCAGATTTTTATCCTTCTTTCTGTTTATTAATGTACCAATGATTTTCCATGTTCCTTTAATGTTGTTATTAACAGAGATAAATTGGTCACCATAGTACGTTTTTCTTGCTATATGAATAATGTGATTTAGTTTATTTCTATAAGATAAATGTATGGTAATATACTACTGGACATTTGATAGGTATGTTGAATATTATATCACGCAGCTGTCGAAACCGAGACAAATGCCATCGGTTTGTATCATACATGATCAGGAAAAGGCCTTTTGGTAATTTGTTCAGCATCAATCAAAGTTAATGATGGGAGAAAAGTGAAAATTCAAAAATGGATTGTTTATCCCCGTGCTTTGAGGACGTTCTGACAACGACGACTCGTGTTCATCTTGAGCCGACGAATCTCTCGTTCAGGAAGACGATGCCACTCTTCCACTAAGACTATTCATTGCAAGCTCATCCAGAACCGGGGTTACACAACTCGTGCGGAAACTGTTCGCCCCAATTACCTATCCCACACATGCTCAATCGGATTGAGGACGGGTGAGCGCGCAGGCCATTCCATTCTCACAATGCTCTCTCGCTCCAGGTAATCTTCCACTACCCTAGCCCGATGTGGACGAGCATTGTCGGCCATCAGAATAAACTGTGAGCCAATTGCACCAGTTAATGGTCTCCCTGTAACGAGCTGCAGGCATGGAGAGGTTTTCTTCCAGCCATGGATCCGCCACCCCAGAGCATATCACTGAAACTCCACCATATCTGTCATGCTCAGCGACAGGTTGTCTCTGGAATGCTTCTCCAACAAATCTTCATGCCCTTTCACTCCGGTCGGTATGGTCCAATCAGAAACGAGACTCGACAATGAAGAGTATTGACCTCAAATCATCCAAGGCCCAATTGACATTGTGTGTGCATTGCCAAGTACAAAAACTCTAGCGTGTGATGTCGGGTCAAAGGCATCCGCATAACTTGTCTACCGTCACGTGACCACAATCCTGGTTTCATGAAGACGACGATTTTTGAAGAAACATGTACATACCACAAGCAGTCTGCATATCATTTCGAAGCTGTTGCCCTTTCTCGAACTCCTTGCCGCTTATGCATTGCTCACATGGCCTCTTAAGAGATGCCTTTGTATCCTTTCTCACATAAAATATATGTCACGTGGTTACATTCAAGACCGCGAAATGACTAAGGCAAAACTCGTCGTCAGCTGCAAACTTTAATCAAGCTCCAAAAAGCCCAAAACCCGGAACTGAAAACCTGGGGAAGAGAAATCAGAAATGACTTGACGGCATTTCACGTGGCGTACAAAAGCGCCTTACATCGCAGGAAATACAGCTTAAATACATAAACTTTTACTGATATTCACAGGCGACATCCACACAATCTCTTACGCTGAATAGTCAACGAGGTTTTGTCAGAGGTATGCAGAAAATATGAGGAATTGTTAGCATCATAAAGTTAAAGTCGGTTATGTCGTGATACATGAAGGATGGTAAATAACACAAATGAAAGGTGAACTGTAATTTTCAAGAAAAGTAGTAATTGCTGTGACATATATAATTTACAACAAAAAAAACACGAACACTTAAACAGGCTGTTAGTTCTCAAGGTCGTAAATGCAAAATCCCAATAGCACACCATTGAATAGACAGCAATGTACACGCCATGTACGTGACAACCAAGATGTTTTAAGGAAGCATAAATTATTCATACAGTCTAGTTTGTTTTCCCAAAATGTAATAATTCACTGAACAGTTAGTTGGTCAAAACATCAAATATGCATGTCAAATGTTTTTTAGCAGATGATTCTTGGGCTTTCGGTTCCAAGCTAAATATATGTAAAATAAAAAGGTGTACAGTTGCTGGGAAATGGAAACCCAGGTATGGCCACACATTTGGTATTACGTTCAAAAGTGTATTAACTTTAAACCATTGTTGTATGACGCCGCGTCACAATATAGATTTTTTGTTACGCTGTTCATTTAAGCCTGGTTTAACTTTTGAACAACCCAGCCCAGATGAGTGTGAAATAGCTGGCGTATATTATGGAAAGTACAACATGTAACCCTTTGACTTCAACCCTATGTTTAAAAAGTTTACTAATGTCCTTAATTTGTGGCAGTCAAGATTACTATTATAATTGGCAAAAGGTTAGTTATTAGACTTCCTTACTGGCCTTATCTAAATTAATTTATATGCTTGTTGAGTTATTACATGTCCATTGTATTTGTTTTTCGTCTAGGCTGGGTGGTTCAAACGTTAATCCAGACTTAAATGAACAGCATGTCAAAGAAACTATATTGTGACGTGACGTCGTATAACAATGGTTTGAAGTTAATACACTTTTGAACAACTGGATCCTGTTTGACAAATGTTTGCCTTTATGTGGAAAAGTCGATTACCAGAAACGATGTAAAAATTATCTTTCGCTGATCCATCATCTACTTGAGCTATAATAGTTTTAATTACAGCCGTTTACGCAAATATATAATGATAACAAATCTTAGCAAAACGAAAGAAAAACCTAGCGGAGGAAAAGCCCCTGGGGCCGGTTGTTCAAAAGTGTATTAACTTCAAACCATTGTTGTACGACGTCACGTCACAGTGTAGTTTCTTTGTTACGCTGTTCATTTAAGCCTGGTTTAACCTTTGAACAACCCAGCCCAGCTTAACAACTGGCTGCAAAGGCGGTCAGAAAGAGTACCCCAGCCACAGGCGGAGTGAATAACCCTCGCAGATATATAACCGGAACAGCAGCTTTAAGAAAAATTCGTCGTTACCAGGAATCCACAAAACTTCTCGTCCGTAAACTGCCATTCCTGATGCGAGTACGTAAAATCCCGCGGGTTTTCAAGACCGATATTAATTTACACAGCTCAGCCGTTATGGCTCTCCAGGAAACCATCGAATCTAACTTGGCACGCCAAGTGTGCCATTGTGCCCAAAAGGCATACAGCCTGCTAGACTAATTAATTTTGTTTGTGTGTTTGTTTGGTGTTTAAAGTGGTCCTCAGACGTATTCGTGGAGACCTGCTTAGATCCTAAACCTGTTCTTCTTTTACCTTCCAAAGGCGGTGAGTAATACGTCTCAGGGCCAACCAAAATATGAAAGAAAAAAATCAGTTTGCTCTGAGTGTAGTTCGCAGGGTATTGAGTCGCAATACCTTCCTCATCCGAGGAAGGCAAGATGGTATTTAGATCAGATCTGAATTAAATTTCTTTTCAGACAACCTCTGCCCTGGATTTTATATATTACCAGTAGTCCATTAATTAGAAGTGTGAAACCTCGTATTCAGTAGTACAGTCGGCATTGTTTCCATCGCCCACGTTATAAGAGATAGGGTGACGTTGACAGTATAATATACGCAGTGGGTTATTAAAATTCTCTACATTGCGCTGATTACATTTTAGTCGGCAAAAGTCGTAAAACGTCGGTAATTCTCAATTGCCACTTCGGCCATTTGCGCCACTCTTGAATTATGGGAAAATCGTATGGGGTTAATGAAAATCATGGTTTGGATGTATACTGAGGTACGTACTAATACGTAATTTGCTCATGTGTCTGCCGTTGACTCTATTAATCGTTTCTCCGTACTATAATCTGAATTATTTCGTACGCATTATTTCTTTATGTACAATCGACTAAAGTACGTTTCTGTTCACAATTGAATAGACCTAGTTCGGTTTTTCAACATTTTCTTAGCAACCTTTTCTGACAGTCCAAATTAGCAGGACATTTGCAGTCAGTGTAAAAATGTGGTGAAGTAAACACTCTGCCTCTTTGTCACTTTTCACTTTTCACTTTTTCTTCACTTTCACATTTTTCACATTTAATTTTCACTTTTCACTATTTCACTTTACGATGTCTTTAAGGATTTCTTGTCGCCAACTTCCTCCGTGTGAAGCGCCTTGTAATACCTGATTATGCACTGAACAGTTTTGGATATTCTGCCCCGTTTGTACATCGTTTAAATCCATTTTAATCGCAATCTTGTTTGTTTTATCACTGAAACTCCCATGATTATGTGCGCATTTCGCTGTTATTGCAAGGTCAAGTCAGGTCAAATTGACTAGGTGCAGCGAAGGTTCAGTTCAATTCTGAAATTATCTCCACTGACCGTTTGCCACAAGGGACGCTGCGTGAGCTGAATGTGAACGTTTTAGAAACAATGCCGTCTACACTACTGAAAACGAGGTTTCAAACTTCTAGTTAATCGACTTCTGATATAACATATATTTCTTCGTCTAACCACAGGCGCTCAAAGCAATACTGGATATACTGTGTTATGTACTGTTGTGTGTAGTATTCCAAACTGAAGGGCTTATTTCAGAAACAAACATGTCTCCAGCTATTAATGGCATACCTTCATTCTGAAATGGGACAAAGCCTAGATTAAAATTACAACCAATCAACTTTTTGGAGATTATTTTCTTCTAACCATAGTGATATCAATGGAAACAATTTGGCATAGATATCTTCAAGCGGCAATGTTTCACAAGGGAGATAATCTTGCAAACGTCAGTGATTAACATCCTGTGTCTGCCGTTGACTCTATTAATCTTATCTCCGTACTATAATATGAATTATTTCGTACGCATTATTTATTTATGTACAATCGACTCAAGAACGTTTCTGTTCACAATTGAATAGTTCGATTTTTCAACATTTTCTTAGCAACCTTTTCTAACAGTCCAAATTAGCAGGACATTTGCAGTCAGTGTAAAAATGCGATAAAGTAAACACTCTGCCTCTTTGTCACTTTTCACTTTTTTTTCAGTTTTAACTTTTTCACTTTCAACTTTTTCACTTCACGATTTCTTTACGGATTTCTTGTCGCCAACTTCCTCCTTGTGGAGCGCCTTGTAATCCCTGATTATGCACTGAACAGTTTTGGATATTCTGCCCCGTTTGTACATCGTTTAAACCCATTTTAATCGCAATCTTGTTTGTTTCATCGCTGAAACTCCCATGATTATGTGCGCATTTCGCTGTTATTATTGCAAGGTCAAGTCAGGTCAAATTGACTGGCTGCAGCGAAGGTTCAGTTCAATTCTTAAATTATCTCCCCTGACCGTTTGCCACAAGGGACGCTGCGTGAGCTGAATGTGAACGTTTTAGAAACAATGCCGTCAACATTATTGAATACGAGGTTCCATACATCTAGTTAATGGACTTCTGATATCACATATATTGTAGTATTGCAAACTGAAGGGCTTATTTCAGAAACAAACATGTCTCCAGCTTTTAATGGCAAACCTTCATTCTGCAATGGGACAAAGCCTAGATTAAAATTACAACCAATCAACTTTTTGGAGATGATTTTTTTCTAACCATAGTGATATCAATGGAAACAATTTGGTCTAGATATCTTAAAGCGGCAATGTTTCACAAGGGGGATAATCTTGCAAACGTCAGTGATTAACATCCTGTGTCTGCCGTTGACTCTATTAATCTTATCTCCGTACTATAATGCGAATTATTTCGTACGCATTGTTTCTTTATGTACAATCTACTCAGGTACGTTTCTGTTCAAAATTGAATAGTTCGATTTTTCAACATTTTCTTAGCAACCTTTTCTGACAGTTCAAATTAGCAGGACATTTGCAGTCAGTGTAAAAATGCGATGAAGTAAACACTCTGCCTCTTTTCACTTTTTCTTCACTTTTAACTTTTTCACTTTCAACTTTTTCACTTTTCACTTTTACTCTTCACGATTTCTTTACGGATTTCTTGTCGCCAACTTCCTCCTTGTAAAGCGCTTGGAAATCCCTGATTATGCACTGAACAGTTTTGGATATTCTGCCCCGTTTGTACATCGTTTAAATCCATTTTAATCGCAATCTTGTTTGTTTTATCACTGAAACTCCCATGATAATGTGCGCATTTCGCTGTTATTATTGCAAGGTCAAGTCAGGTCAAATTGACTGACTGCAGCGAAGATTCAGTTCAATTCTGAAATTATCTCCCCTGACCATTTCCCACAAGGGACGCTGCGTGAGGTGAATGTGAAGATTTTAGAAACAATGCCGTCTACACTACTGTATACGAGGTTTCACACTTCTAGTTATTGGACTTCTGATATTACCTATATTTCTTGGTCTAACCACAGGCGCTCAAAGCAATACTGGATATACTGTGTTATGTACTGTTTTATGTAGTATTGCAAACTTAAGGGCTTATTTCAGAAACAAACATGTCTCCAGCTATTAATGGCATACCTTCATTCTGCAATGGGACAAAGCCTAGATTAAAATTACAACCAATTAACTTTTTGGAGATGATTTCCTTCTAACCATAGTGATATCAAGGGAAACAATTTGGCCTAGATATCTTAAAGCGGCAATATTTCACAAGGGAGATAATCTTGCAAACGTCAGTGATTAACATCCTGTGTAGATTAAAGCCCAGATCAAAGCCCTAAACAGCCAAGGGTCTGTGGAGTCCCTGAGATACTTTGGGACAATCTGGGCGAGCAGAGTGTTATATGTGCATCACGACAGCTAGTCTGCAGCACCGCAATATAATCTGTAGCACGACAGTCTAGTCTGCAGAAACACACTCTTATCAACAGCACGACATCATTGTCTGCAGAAGCACTGTTATCCAGACAACAGCACGACAGCCTTGTCTGAAGTGCCAGAAGTAACTCTCCTATGATATTTTATACTTTTTTTTACATTTTATAGGACGGAGAGTGACAGTGAAACACTCTTAGGTAAATGGGGCCACTACGGGATTCCGTTCGTAGCACTTTTGGAAAAAAAATATGGCCCTTGCAAGAAAATAAACACCTATATAGTCTGTCGAGATTTATGTCCTTTTTCAATTTGAGCAAAAAAAAAATCTCGTGTAATAAGGTATAAAATTCCAACAAAATTTTTCCGTCGAATAAGTCACATGACAATTTATAATTTTTGCCTGTCACTGATTGAATCTCCGCCTTGACATGTCACGTGATGCTGTCCACAAATGCAAACATCGAAACTCAAAGTTATTTTTAGACTCCCTGATACTGAGTGTGGCAGTCATAGTCACATGAACGTGAAGAAACGCCCATTCGGTTCGGTGGAATTATCCCATTTTTATCACATCGCGTTACTAACAGGATTTGACGAGAATTACAACACAACAACGTTTGTATATCTAGGTGTGTTTCACTGTCGCTCTCCGTCCTATAAAATGTAAAAAAATGGTTAAATATCACAGGAGAGTTACTTCTAGCACTACCGTGTCTACAGAATCAGACTTTTTCAACACGGCAGTCTTGTCTGCAGAAACACACTCTCTCGACAGCACGGCAGTCTTGTCTGCAGAAACACACTTTTATCTACAGCACGGCAGTCTTATCTGCAGAACCTCAATCTAATCTACAACACGGCAGTCTGGTCTGCAGCACCACAATATAATCCACAGCACGGCAGATGGATTTCGGCCCCCCTTGATATATAAAATTGAAAGCTATTGGGAATGATGGTTTAGTCTTGGACGAAATTGCGAGTACAGAGAAGAAGTGGATTTTTATTTATGCCAGAGAATTTAAAGACACAAATAAAGGTGTTGTGTTCGAGGTATGAGAAAATGTAAAAAGCCTAACGACTGGTTTCTGGAGAGTAGTAAGTGGTTTGACGTCATGTGGGTTAGATATGTATTACCCCACAACATAATAATGAGGGTATAGTCTTTAACAAAATTTAAAATACCAATATGTTTAGAAAGTCTATCTATCATCTCTCATTAAATATTATACCTAATAATTTAAAATGATTTACTTGTTCTACGTCAATTTCATTATCATTTATCTATTTAAGGTTATTTGCTTTTTCATTTGTATTAGTCTTAATAAGCATCATAGCATAACTTTGTTTATATTAAGAGATAATCTATTGTCAATAAACCATTCATGAAGTTTTGTTCATCCTAATATTGTAGTATCAATAGCTTGGTCTGGTGATTTTGATCTTGTCTGCATCACTGCAATCTAATCTACAGCACCGCAGTTTTATCTACAGCACAGCAGTCTTATCTGCAGCAACACACTTTTATCTACAGCACCGCAGTCTTATCTGCAGCAACACACTTTTATCAACACCACAGCAGTCTTATCTATACTTTTTTTCTGATGTTCCATTGTACCCACTGTTACAACAAAATGGCAACCCAAGGCTTCATCCCGGATGGAACAGTGTCTCTAAACAGTAAATTCAATGACCAAATTTCTATGTTCACTTTGGCCTTTTCCTTTACTTCCCTCCTTTGTTTTTGCTCGTCCAAAGTCTCATTTTACCTGAACCAAGCCAATAAATGGTTTCTTCAGATAAACCCATGGAACTACATGTAACTGCTGTATTATAACAGATCTCATAAAATAATGGTCACCATACAACCTAGTTGCCTACAAATTTTGCTTTATTTTTTGTGTATGAATAAATTTATAAAGTTTATCATCAATGACAAAATCACAGTTGTCATCCAACATATGCAGACTACAGGGGCCTCTAATAGAAAGTTTTATGAATTTAGATTCCCAAACACGGGATATAAAAAATCCACTAAACATATAAAAAAATGACAAGAGAACATCAGCCTACATATTTAACATTGTTTCATGAAATCATCCAAAGCTTGAAGTACATGTACATGTGTACCTGTAGCCCTGAATAGATGGAGAGTAAAATGAAAGTGTTTTTTGGTCTGTTTAATAGATTCTTATACAAAATGTAACAATATAGTTGAATTAAGATGCATTCACATAGAAAATAAACATCACAATGTGTTTAACATACAAGTAATTAATCGCTGAGGTTACTCCTAGAATAAAACACGAAACAAAGCAAATAATTATGTAAACTTTTACACAAAAATGTGTATCTGGTATGTCATTATGTGCACAATTGCCACAAAAACAAGGACAAAAAGATACAAAAATAATTGGTTTCTGTAAACAAAAATCCAACTATAACATGATATATAGCAATTAGGTACAATCCCAAAGATTGTATCATAATTGGTCAACGTTATGATAGCATTTGATTGCTGTTTTTCGCTTTCCTTCAGCACCTGTTTTCACACCAATAGTAAATAGAAACTGACAGGACAGTGTGGTAGTCCATTTTATTATTATAATCCTACAAATTGCTTGTTTGCGCTATTGCTAAGTTCTCTTAAAGGGTGGTTTCTTTAGTGCTCATATACGAAGTTACAACAACCAAATGATTTCATGTGTAGTATTCTATGATGATGCCGTTAGAAAAAATTCTTATAAATACAGAATCAAATGATGCCGGTAATCCACAAGCTCATTGACACCATTGCTTTTAACTGGCCACGTTTTCACAAACCTGACTCAGTTTTGTTGACTTTTCATTGCATGGTTCCTGAACGTGATCAAATGGATTAGTTTGATTCAGGTTTATACCGTACAATGTACTTAAGGTTATTTCACTCCTGGTGGCACGTCAAGCCATAGGGTGAATGTGATTGCCTCTATTCTCCGAGTGAAACAGGCCACTAGAAGCTACAGTACTGCCAACCACAGTCAAGCAATTCAAAACAATTCATCTTTCTTTGTCAGATTTGTAATGGTTCTATTAGATTAAATGCCACCACACACCTCCCGACACTCACAACAGACAAGCCATACAGAACAACACAATCAGGAAGCTGAAGAAAGTCTCAACAAATCACTCAACTTTGTGATAGCACTTAGCCGAGACAGCACTAGGGTACAGAATTTTTTATAAAATTTATTTGACTTATGCATTTAGTTTCATATTATCTATAGCTTTATATTTTATTACTTATATCGTTTATATAAATTATGCATTGTCCGTGGACTGTGGATGAACGGGATCCAGGGCACAGAAAGCTCTAGCTACAGAATTGTGCCATGCTAAAACATTGTAATTCCTGCATCAAACAGGGCGATGCCCGCAGCACATATTTGAAACTTGCCGTCTATTTCAATACTTATCCATTTTCTCAAATTATTTGTGAAGTTATTATCAAAATATAATATTTTAGGTAACTGTAAATGTCAAAAACTCGCTCCACAGCAATAATTTCAAAAAAAATTTGAGATATTGACAGATATTTTCGAATTTGGCCTCCATCTTGCTACTCTGGTTGACAAATAAAATTACACTTTTTTGTTTAGCACTATTCTGTATCGTTAAATATGGACTACGTAGTAGACTAAAAACGATACAGAACTCTGCATCTAAGAAAGCTCCTGCAAACTACCACCCACACCTTCAACCTTCAGCACACCTTCAACAGGGTCAATACAATTCTTTCTGTAAGAGAAATCACAAGTTAAAGAGGGCATTTTTTTTTAGAAAGGAATGATAGGCTAAAATTTAATTGTAAGACGGGCTCTCACATCTCAGAGGACTCAAGGTAATGTCATTGATTGTACTGTCCTGAAGCAAAATTAATCACTTACTGAATTAAACTCCTAGTTAAAATCACACAACTTTATAACTAGCTCCTTGTTCCAATAGTCCTGAACTTTGAATCACAGTCAATGAGCTCAGAGAATATATACATGATTGCAAAACTACATCTCAAGAGTCAGTGCAGTGGAATTGAACTAAAATTTGTCGCTTGAGCCTTTTCTCCATAAATAGTTTGTGATGCCAAGTGCGCCGCCTCTGATGAAGCGCACAAAGTTGTCCCCGATGAGAGGGCCAATAGCAAAGAGACCCGGTTCTTGCAAACTTTGGTACGAATAGGG
The DNA here is from genome assembly GCA_032466195.1 of Katharina tunicata. Classification (NCBI taxonomy): domain Eukaryota; kingdom Metazoa; phylum Mollusca; class Polyplacophora; order Chitonida; family Mopaliidae; genus Katharina; species Katharina tunicata. Next base: position 13,330 of record JAVFBZ010024953.1, read on the forward strand.
GTCAATTTCTATTGGATTGTGCCTACAGTCAATGGGACATTTATGAATCCATCCAAGATTACGACCTTCACCAGGCATGAATGAGAGATCAGGACGACTTCCTATGAGAATAACAACAGCTGAGCACTGGATCACATGTTCCTTGCCATCGCCTTCTAGAATAACCTTTTTGTCAGGATTACACTCGACAATCTTGTGTTTTGGGTGATTCTGGTAAAGGTCGTACGATTGGTCCTGACCTTTCATCATGGCGTGAATCTTGTGGTACTCAGGATACATCATGGCCGGCAGTTTCCTGAAGACAAGGTTAGAATCTGAAGCACTGCGACGGAACACATGTTCCACAGGGATGTTGTTACGTCGTGCCATGATCACTGCATCTGCAGCGGTCAGCCCAGCCCCGACAATCACAACAGGGTCAGAGTCTCGACAGAGTTTTCCCTCTTTTATCACTTGTTCGAATTCACTGAGCGTGTGGCAGACATATGGCATGTTCTCCCCGGCGCAGCCCAGACGGTTTGGAATGTCAAAAGTTCCGGTTGCCAAGACAACATACAGGGTGTGGTAACAAAACTCTTCTCTAAGGGGCTCTTCACTCTCTTCATTGTAAACATTACGAAAACCACGGACTTCCCAGTGGAAACTGTGATTCTTCTTCACGTTTTGACAACACGGCTCCACCTCACCACTCTCCTCGTCTACGCTGTTACGAAGCTGGTAAACTTTTCTCACCGATGTCACAGTAGAGTACTCGTGAAAATATTCTGACATTCCTTTCTGTTCGACAAAGTCGGAGTAATAGTTTCGTACGTCAGAAATGGATGCTCTCTCATTTCTCATACTACTCGACCCAGCAGCACTTTTATTTCTACAACAAAGCAAATCATTACATATTAATATAAAGCTAATGAAGTCATTTCTCTTAACTTACAAATTAGGGAGATTCATTAGGAACTTACCTATAAAAAATCAAATGTAAATGAAGCATACTTTTTTTTCTCAATTTCATCTTAAGTGCAGACAATATAGCTTATATATACACTGTAGGCCGCTATTTGCATCAAGGGTAAATGTTTGTAAGGACTTTTCTAAAGAGACTGCTAACCTTTTCCTGCATGCCAGCCACTCCTTAAAGGGTTCAGATGGTAACTCCATCCAGTTACTCAGACTCAACGTATGCATGTCTCCATCCATTTGCTATAATCAGAGAAATAAAAATACTTTGATTTCCTAGCATTACAACAAACTAGTCTAAGCCAAAAAAAAATGTAGAAAGAAAAGAAATAAAAAAAGAAAGCTGGAAAAATAAATTGAAGTTTGTGGTTAAGAATTTGGTGGAATCCAATCCCACTCAATCTTACAGGAAGAAGCTCTTTTCTAAAGTTGAAGTTAATAATTTAGTTTGTATTTAATCTGTCCTGTTAAGAAAATGTGAGTGACTGATGGACGAAAGAATATAGCATTTCTAAGCCAATATTCTGCTAATTGTATTCACCACCTACCTGCCATGCTCCCCCGGCAGCAGACTTTCCTAACACGATATGAGGGATGGTATGTTCAGGTTCTCTCTGCCAGTTAAGGCAGGGGGGTATCTCAGCACCTAGATCTGCATCCGGGTGAGTTAAGGCATCTAGCAGCAAGGCCACAGGATTAGAGGATCGCCCTTCTATTCCCTCACATAGTTCACTTAAATCCTGCAGGGGTGGCAAATATTGTTCACTTTTCAAATACAATACCAAAACGGAAACCATGACAAATTTTCAGTCCAGGGTTAGGTGCAAAATAAACATAGAAATAAAGGTTTAAATTATCACTCGCCCTCTGGCTAATGGCAGAATGTTTAGAGTTTATATTCATGCTGTCATACTAAACACAGGAGGAACATTGTCCAACAGAGTTAACACTGGAAGTGATGTAACGTTGTTCGGCTGTGTTAGAGTTGCTGCTTTAACAATGCTGTTACATAAGTGAAATACCACAAAGCATGGTGTTAAACACCAATCAATTAATCAGAAGATAAGGATTAACCATTTGCCAAACCACAGGTAAATCTCACTGCTCCTCATTCTAGAGAAATGGAACAACCATCGGCCGAACTACTTGTAAATCTAATTACACCAAAAACAGGAGATATGGAACAACCACTTGCCACACTTCATGTAATTTAATAACCCCTCCTTAACCAACTGTCAAACTATATATTAATCTAATTGCCCTCAATAATGAGATACATGTAAGGGACCTTTTTGTCACAGTGGTCCAGAGCTTAAACTTTTATAGTTTATGTTTCTAGTCAACAGATCCTTTTCAATTCTTAAGTTTGGGAGTTCAAATCATCACTCGATATCGCACTGTTTGTGGATTAGTCTGCAAGATATATGTTCCAGCAGAAGATCGCAAGTTTTTGGGGTTTCTACCCAGTTTTTCGTCAACAATAAAGCTAGCGAATGATCTACTAATTGGACATATAGTCCTGCAGGTCTAACATCATGAACATTGGACACTAACCAATATGGGAAAACTGCTAGATAACATTTCCCACCACTCATCTGTCAAACTAACTACAATTTCCCTTATACCACCATTTCACAAGTCGACAACAATGACTCACCTGTTCCACAATAGAGACGTCCTTATTCCTCTGTAGTTTAGCCGAGAGGATGGAGTTTGGGTGGACCAGACCATTATAATAAGGTCTGTAACCAGCCAGCAGGTATGAGAGGCAGATAGCTGAAGGACCATTACCTATACAAACATGACAAAACAGTGCATGATTAATTTACCTGATCCACATTTCAATAAATTGATTGTTTGATTGACAACATGCTCAATGTTATTTCACTTACATAACACAGGTGTATCCCAACATTGCTCATCAACACAAACATAACCAACAAGCGTGAAGCCATCTGTTAGAAATATAATGTTCCTCTAACTAAAGTAAACAATACCGAAAACATGCATGAACAGTTGTTTACTTGAAAGATACTGCCGTTTTGGGTCACAAGGCAAACTTTGATCCAATGGATTAAGGGAAATAGTTTTGAAAAGATAAATGATCATTTATTATCATATCAGGTTTGTTTGTTTGATTGGGGTTTTAGACCGTACTCAAGGTTATTTCACTTATATGATGGTGTGCCACGGTGCCAGCCCAAGCGGTGATGGAAACCATCGTAAAGGAAACCACCATAAACGATGCTGGCAACATGCAAGACGGTACAAAACATTAACATTAACAGGGCACCACAACAAATTGTTATCCTGTGCCCCTATAGTTCATGTCATTAGCTCAGAGAGAACCAAGGCACAAGAGGCTCCCAGAGAC
>JAVFBZ010024965.1:0-11341 GCA_032466195.1 Katharina tunicata
TTATAATTATATCCTACTTGGTTTAAAATCCCCTGTTGAGATATACACCAGTAAAGTGGGAGGGACCGGATCGCTTCAGGTCCGGCCTCTTATAGGACCTTTCCATTTACTAATTACGCAGTCAAAGATCCTTGAAACTATAGTCTGTAGGCCTACATCTTCATCGCGATCTCACACGAGAAATAAATACAACTTGAAATCCCTTCATGAAGGCTACGTCTTGGTTTCTTCGTGCTGTATACGAGGGGGGAAATGTCCAAAACGGATTTTTTTTTTTAAATTGGATTTTCAGACTGACGACTTATAACACGTATCTAACAGTGTCATTTAAGTTTAAGAATACCGGGAATGAAATCCCTGGTAAGAACAGCCTCGATTTATACCCTCTCATTGGCACCATTATTAAAGTTATCCAGATACCGATGCCAATACGAAGTAGGCCCTACCTGATCGCGAGCTCTCGAACTGAAAATAATTTTGATACGAAAACCTTATGTTTGCCCGATGAATTATAATCTAGAGTAGTTCTTCGTTTTCGAAAAAATTATCTGACAGTCCTTACATAAATATATGATGCCTGTAAAATATGCCCACAGAGGTCCACAAAATATGTATAGCCTACACTCACCATGCTCTTCACAAACATATCACATTCGGATGGTCGTATTTCCTGATAGAAGGTTTTAGAAAAAAAAACTGTTTTGGGTTAGGATGACTAAGTAAAATAATGTATTTAAAGCCGATTGGACACACTGATCAGTTTAAGGTTATTATTGTTAATTTGTTCTGAAACTCTGCAACGCAATATTTATTAAACGATATAATATGTAGCGTACACGCTTTGTTTGGGCTTTATGTCTGTTGACATTTTGTATGGCTGATTGGTTTGACATTTTGGGAAGCATGTGCGCTGGTCACGTGATAGGGTGAGTCACGTGGCATGTGTTACATTTCGCCCGCTGGGGACTTCAGCTTTGAACATCTTCGCCTTTGACATGTCATGTTCCGGCGATCTGTAGTAAGCTTTTCACAGTTGAGAAAGCCTTTCAGTAGCGTGTGTAACCTTACATTAGGGTTTTAGCGATAGCCAGCCGTCTGTAATACATCTAAAGAAAGTAGGTCATAGCAGATCAGTCAAAGCAACAGAAGTTGACAAAAGTTGTGACATTCAGACATTCAGTCAACATGGAAGATCTTGGTGAGTAACTTTTATCCGGGGTTTTCTGCTAAAGCCTAAAGTTAGCTTTACTGTAGAGATTCTGATCTAAAAGTCAATCCTTGCATGTTGAAAAGGTGTTTTGCTAATGTTTGGTTGTTTCTAATTCTTCGCATTGCAGCTAAAGCGATAAAGAAAACACAGCCGTTAAAAATCTTGACCTCATTTGTTTGTTAACCTGTTAACAACAATAACATTATGTTGTTGTTGTTACAACTGTCTTGCTTGAGTCAAAATTTAAAGGAGTGCGAAAAAAAAAGAGCTATCTATACTGCTTTTTTTTTTTTGAATTCGTCCATTCGCTGAACATATCGTTTCCAACATTGTCTTTTAATGAATCACATAGTATTGAATATTCAATATTGCTTCTAGTGCATGTGGTGTGGTACATGTAGTCTAGCCTAATAAATCATACCGTAATATAGAATTCGAAGCTTATACCCAATAGTTAGTCCTAGAAGTTGTGCGCCTGAAAAGTATGTATTATGTGCTGGATGGATTTGTCCTGGTGCCTTCAAATAGCAAGAAAATAAAACAAAAGCGTAATTTCTAAGACTTACCTGACACAATTAATCTATTACGCTCCGTATGTAACAACAGTATATGTCAAATATTCCATAGTTTTGCTGTACGAGGGCCGTTTCGTAACCCACTATAACCCACTATCTTTTGAAATGTCGTCTTGTCACAGGATTTCTTGCCAAAATCAAGCTGTGGGGGTCATGACCCCACTTTGTGGGTGGTCTAATCTGTCTCCTTGGCTGTCACTCTGTTCAACATAGTATCTCTATAAATCGCGATCAAATGCATGGTGTTTGCCAATCAGTCTGACATCACCAAGGAAGGGGGGTCATAGGGCGGTTAAGGTGGGTCATAGCTAGCGTCACATGATAACCAGAGTTCTTACTATAGGTATGAGCTCCGAATTTTGTGAGATAACCCAATAGTAAGAGCTCCGGGGGATTCCCTCCAAATTTGGTTCCCTCCAAATTGATACCGTAATTTATTGTCATATCAATCTCTTCTTTTCTGTGCCATCTTCTGCTAAAGGCAGTACCATATGTTTCTGCTTAAATACTTATCGGCTAAAGTGAAATGTCAGAGTGTAAATCACCAATCAATTAATCAAACTTCTCTTTTAAAAATCGCTCATTTAACTACATTACCAGCACAATCATTTTGGTTAAAACAGAATCACCGTATGAACTTTGTCCAACATTAATTCAGACTTTCTGAAAGATAATAACAATATTTGGATAAAAAAAGATGAGAAAAGTAAATTCTTTATCTTTGTCTGTTCTAATTTGATTTACTTTGAACAAAGTGCTCAGGAGTGACGAATCTAATGATTTCCTTGTACTTTGTTGTGGGTGGTTGGGTCAACGCCTCTTGTGCCCTGTTGCTCTCTGAACTAAGGCATCAGGAAGCCGAGATGTGGTGGGGTAAAATGTAGTGGGTGTCTTTAGTGTTGCAAGGGTTGTTTCTTTCACCTTTTGGGATGGCACAATGTCATATGAGTGAAATAACATAAAGTACGGCGTAAAACACCACTCAGTCAAACTGTCAACCATTTACGTTTTGACTCAGGAATCTCCAATGAGTAATGAGATGAAACAAACGCTTGCCTTCAGTCACCCTGCCTCCATTAATTCCTGACTGGAGTCTGCAGTCATTCTGCCCCCATCAATTCCACCAGACACATGTACTGTAAATGTATACATAAAATGAATAATTGAGTTACTAACTTTCAGGTCACTCACTATAATTGTGCAGGATGGGACCAGAAGTAATTATAGATAAAGTGAGTGAAGATAAGGCACATCCTAATTTACTCTCATCATTGTCAATTACAGAGAAATCTACCCATGGTAATAACCGTGCATTTCTTGTATAGCTTTCACATCATGTGAATGATATTTATACAGTTGAGTTCCAATGTTGTATGCCTTCATTGCCTTGTAGCCTGGTGCCCTTGTTAACAACAGAAGTCAAAATATATCATTTTTTTTTCTTGAATAAGTTACTGTAACTTTTATGGCATCCTGCTAAAAGTTAATACTTTTAATGCTTCGTTCTATGGTACTGTTTGATGGACAATGAAGAATCAGGAATATATATATTAACAACTCAAGATTCAGGTCTATCTAGAAACTTGTCTATGAGAATTGATCTATAGCATGAGATACATGTAATTTATCGACTTTAATTAGTTGATATCCCTGTGCCAGTGTGATTACTCTTTATAAAAATATATTAATATATGTGTATGGATTGCTTTCAAATAAGCTTACTCCAAGTATTACAATAAAAATGATAATTGTGCTACGGTATTAGGACATTATTCTTATATAGCCTTTGGGGTCATTTATTTCTTCTTTTGTTTAATTGTATATATTATTATGGTTCTTAAACCAGAAATGCTTTCATCTAAAATCCCTATAATAACATGTGACATGGAGAATTCACTTAAAAAAATAATAATCTGGTCCCAAGATCCTCTGTTATGATATTGAAGCAGTAGAAGCCTCACACTGACTCCAGGGTGGACCTAAAAGGGTACACCCATTTACCCACTACATCACTGTTACACTGTACGGTCTTATCTTTGCTAAAGCTCATCCTGCACACATACATGTACGTGGCATAATTTCGGTCAACCTCTAGTCTACATACACTACATGTGTTTCCCATGTACATAAATATATATATTTATATATGTGGTTAAGGCTGCTGGACCAAACAACTAATTGGACATACTAAGAGACTAGCCCACTCATTTTTTGTTTAGCCTGGAATGTGAAGGATGGAAGTCCCCTGATGTAATATGATATCACATGTACAGACCTGAGTCACATTTGGCACATGACTACATGTACCCAGGTCTCTAATTGAACATAATCTGGCTTGGTTAAGTCTGCACTGACTGGAACTTCTGGAAGTAGACCTAAATGTGGATATTGCAGACACATTGTTACATTTCTTATTATTCAAAAGTAAGTTTATCGGGGAAAAAAGTGACTTGTAACAAACACATCCGGTGTAATTATAAGTTATTTTTTTAAATAATTTTTTTTTACCATTATAAGAATTAAAGCTGTTGAGAAAAATTAACGAATTCTAAAAAAACATGTACAAAGAAATCCAGTATTAATCAGTCACCTGACAAATACAAATAAATAGTTTAAAAGAGTAATGTAAAATGTCCATTTCTAATGATGATACTGGAGTTCAATCTTAATTTAACTTAATTTTAGAACAATCTTACTAAATCATCATATCACTCTTGCTTGTAGTTTCTTCACTTACATGTAGTTTGCAACACTTTTTCTTCATAAATAAATCTAATTACATGTGTTTGTATTTTTCCCCCTCAAAAATGTAAGAAGTGGAACTCACTTATATTGGTACAAACAGGGGAGACAACTCTTTGCTGCTTTTTCAATATATGTTTCTCCCAAAGAGTTAACTCCCATTATTGTAAATTAATCAGATTTATTTTACTGGCTAATCTAGCCAAAGTGAAGTGATTTATTGTTTTAAAATGTCACAAAGTACTAACTTTTCGAACAAAATCCCTCAGCCTTGTTAAATGAAAATTCACAGAAATCAGTAACCATAACTGACAAAAAGTTCCTGGTCTTAAGTATTTGTTTATACATGTATTCATGGAAATGTTTCAAATTAACCAACAGTGGACATTTCAAGATTTTATCTTGCATGAGATGCTGACGGCAGCAATATTTGTCAAAAGCAAAATTGTAATTTTCTGAAAACGAATAGACCATTATTGTCTTGTACAATTTTATTGTCAACAGGATAATATTTCATAATCATATTTATGTCTAAAAGTTAATTTAAATAAGTTGCAATGTTAAACCAAAACTAAAACAAAATGTTTCTACCATATTTTTGTTGAAAACATTCATGTTTATGGTATTCACACCCTCATTGACATAGCTCATATTATATATTTGATAGTTTAGTCCACACAATAGAGGTGGGCTGCTGCTTCTGAGTCCTGGTTGGTCTACGAGAAGCTTGACCAGAAAATGTGTAGCAAGCAGGCTACACCATGGCCTCATATAACCAATGCAACGCATGTAAAATGAGTGTGAGAACTTTATACCATATTTGTTGTAAGGTAGTGGGCCGCCGTACCATGTGTGTAAAATGGTTCATTGATTCACTTTGGTAACGGACCTTGTTACTAAGTACATGAACAGTGTATGGACTAGACATTTTGAAAATAGCTATGAACACCATGGAGAAGCTGGTGACCTTTGACCTGATCAAGGGTCGCCCCTCTTTCACGTTGCTTTATTCTCTTGTCGCATTGGTCATTTCGACCTACATGTATTGTAATGATATGCTTAATAGTTCTATTTTATATATTTATTTTCTTTGCTGCTCGATTATGTTGATTTTTATTTGAGTGTGGAAAGCACTTGATATGTGATAGGATATGTTTACAAGTACATGTATTGTCTGCAGTGCCAAATACATGTATGGTGCCATGCGAAAATGGCCTAAAAAATGGCCAGTCATTACAGAAAAGCTGTTAATCGAATGGTACGGAAGTTACCGGAAATACAGTGTAGGCGATATGGAACAAGAATGATAAGGTGCATACATGTATGTAAGACTATTATAAAACATATTATTCATATACATGCATATGGTTTGTTTCCGCTCAATGTCTTCCTTAAATGTTGTCAGATTTTGATCAAACATGGTCACTGCATAGTGTTAGCCAGAAATCAAAAACAGGGTGTCTCAAATCACTATTTTCAAAGAAACAGGGTGTCTCATTTGACATTTTTCCTATCTTTCCTATGTTAATTTTGACTGAATGAGTGTCTCAAATGGATTCCAAGGTGTCCCAAAGACACCAAGACACCCCTCTGTCTAACACTATGATGGTCAGTAGCTAGAACCTATGAAGACAAGTTTGATGCTGAGCGTAATCCTTGCATAATTAGATACCGTATTGCAATCTGATTTTCAATTCATTTCTGTTCAATATCTTGGTAAAATGATGTCTGATTTTTTTCAAACCTGGTCAGTAGCTACATTCTTTGAAGATGAAGGTCAAGTTCGACGCATAATTAGGTACCGTACTAATTACTATTATCCAATCTGATTGGTTGATTCTTTTTCACTCAATATCTTCCTTAAATGTTGTCCGATTTTTATCAAACCTGGCTAGTAACTAGAACATATGTACATGTAGACAAAGGTCAAGTTCGATACGGAGCCTAATCCGTGTATAGTTAGGTACCGTTCCGCAATCTGATTGGTCAATTCATTTCTGCTCAATAACTTGCTTAAATATTGTCCGAATTTGGTCAAACCTGGTCTCAGTGGTCTGTAGCTACATCCTACATGTATGAAGTTCGATGGTGAGCGTAAACTGTGCATAATATGGTACCATACTAATTACTTATACTATACTCCAATCTAATTGGTTGATTCCTTTCCGCTCAATATCTTGCTTAAATGTTGTCCGAGTTTATCAAACCTGGTCAGTAGCTACACCGTACATCATATGAAACACTTTTGGACTTGTTTGAATTTGTTTTCGGGGAATCTGTCTCTTGTATAAGTCTTATAATATGGATGATATTGGACAGGCGTATTATGCAATCTTCACATTGCTCTTGTTCCCATTGGACTACAATCATGATCCTGTTGTTATTTTAGTTTAATAAGCTTACTCTTTTACACATCCCACCCCCAACCACACACACCCCACAAGAAAAAATATAAGAAGATAACAAATCACTGAAATTAAGAATATTTAGAAAGTTATTACCTTGCTCTTGACATCTGTACACTAGAAATGCAAATAGATAACATGTATGTAATTTTGACTACAGCAATATAAATATGTAGAGGCTGGTAAATCTTTTGAACATTTATGTTAGTAAATGTTACTGGAAATTTTCGGCTATGTGCTCATGCATACATTCAACTCAAAGTAATTTTTGTTTAGGATAATCTGAACAATTATTAATTACCAGGAGTTTAGCAAATATACAGTTGTGTATATAAATGTTGATTCCTGCTTACAGCAATACCTACTTTGAGACTCCCTTTGTACCTGTACCTACTTTCTTTGACCCAGTCTAGAATCACCCAGGCCCCCAGTATCTCTAGTGAGATCTGTTCATAAGAAGGCAGCAGCTGTGGTACATGTAGATATGAGAAGTTGGCCATTAATTCCTCTGCGTAGAAAACAGGTTTGCCTACCTGCCAAAAACATGTTTGCTTTTATCATCAGGCTTGGTTCAGGTTCAGTCAGACCTGGCCTGTTTTTATTTTACTTTGGCACGTAAACTTGTGGTACACCCATTATTATGGGATGTAGAGCTAACTTGGACTATGTTTAAACAGTGATCTTATTCTTCTCTGAATATATAAGGAGGTGTGTAGTCATAGTAACATGTACATGTACATGTAGAACAGAGAAGTTGTATTTCCTATCTATAAGTGCATTTGACAAGTACATGATAGGATACCTTTGGTAGGGTTTATTGTATAAAACAGGTACATGTGACCGAAAATTACTTTCATTTCTTATTTCTTATTTATTTCTTATTTTATTCTACTCATTAAAACATTCATAAGGGCTCGTGTCCAGATTTGAAATAAGGGCTAAGGGCTTATGTCCTAAGGGCTCATGTCCTTCACCCATACATGTAGCATAGTGACTGTGTAATTTTTTTTCTAAAACTAGAGGACCATTTGTTTTTTCAAACTGAGAAAATAGTTCCCATTTGTATGGTCGTGTTGTTGTCCCTCAGTGTCTATGGGAATCAACACTTTGTTCATTAAATTTAATAATCAAAATCTGTCTTATTGAATAGTTTGATTTCAATATTGAAATCTTTTGTCTTTGAAAAGATCAATAAGAAACGTATTTTACATGTGTCTTTGGGTCCTAAAACTAGTTCTATAATGCATGATGCATCTATGTTAATCTTGACAGTGTAGTCTGTTTTCCACTCAGCTGTAGGAGTTAATACACTGATATCATGAGAAGGACATGAATCTGACTGTTAGAGCTCCTGATCATCTGATTACTTTGGCTGTAAAAGTAGTTCTATTGCAAGAAATAGATGAGTTTGGTATATCTTAATAGCTGTTCACCTTGTACCTGTAAGGTTGAGCATTATCCTAAGTCTTCCCTCAAATTTGATTAACAAATTCATACACATCAGCTATAACTGCTGGACTGTTGTAACTGTTGCCATCTGACTGTTGACTGGTAAAGTTTACCCAAGCCTCTCTCTCACATCTAAGGGCCGTGTGCAAAACCTTAAAATGCCCGGTCTCCTAATATGGGAACACTGGTAACCTGTTCTGTGGAGTGAGTGAGTTGAACTACTTGTTTCTTTCTTTTAAATAGTATAATAGGTTAAGTTTTACATACATGTACATACCTGTACAATTCTATAGTGTTAACTTAGAAGTATTACTGTCTTACTAACAGGTAAAGACTGTGGGTCTTTTTTCAAAGTAGAGCCCTTAAGATTTAAGGATGTAAATAATGCTAAGTTATGTGCTTGTCAAAATCATGTACTGTTCCACTACTAAGATGTCACATATGTTTACATGTATATATATACAGATTGTCAGTGTTTGTTTGGGTGTCTGATAACTGGCTAACATTTCGTCTAGAGCAGGTAGTCACCTAGTCAGTAGAGTGTTGCTCTTGTTGGTGAATCCAAACAGACCAAAGGCCCTTCTCACAAATAGATGTAGATCATTAGTGGTATTAAGCAATCTTAAGAAGCACTACATGTACTATACAGCATGCAACTACATGTATACCGCATGTACAGTGACTTGATGGAAATTACATGTACTGTACATTGGCTGACTTTAAGATTGTTTCATATTTATAAGTGAAATACCCCTGATGATTGCGTCAAACACAAATCAATCATAGTACCTAGGCTAGAATTGCTTCTGTTAATTGGATCCCTTCTAACTTATTGGTGAAAGCATGCAAATTCTTCCAATACGCTTATGCCAACTACAGTATGTACATGTAGACCAAGTTAACATGGTTAAGATTTCCAGCAGTAGGCCTATAAGAATGTACGTAATATGTTTGATGAACAGAATGTTTGATGTTCATGTAATTGTAAGGCCATGTCAAGTTGACTTGATGAGACTGATGCCAGAATCCCTTCCCCAAACCACCACTATCTGACTGTGCACATGTGTGTTACGTGTAGGCCTGGAACACTGCATGCTAATGATCGGTAATGATAATTTAAACCAGCATTCGCATGTGTCAGGGTATTGAGGAAGTTTGTATTAAAGCCTTAGGGGCAACCAGGTAACTTACATGTACCAAGCATCCTTTATACACCCAAAACCCTTCTCCAGAATCTCCTAGTCTTATGTTAAAAAACATGTATTTTATCAATTACATGTGTATGTCTACAAATACATGCCACCTACGCAGGTGTATATGCTGATCTAATAATTTAATTACATTAATTTTATCAGCATTTAGCCTGATTGGGTTATGTGGATGGGTGCTGTTGATGTTCTGTTGATTTTCACTGTGAAGGCTTCTCACAGGAGTGGATATTACTCACTCCTGTTTTATTTATGGATGCCTGCATGGTACTAGTGATGGGCAAACTGTTCATTTATAACACACTTAACTGGGCCATACCACATTTACTGACTGTAAACATCTTAATTTCTGTTAAACTTCCCTGGAAACATTGTATCTTGAGTTTGATTATAATAATATACATTTATTTAGTTCCTCTTATGTCATGTTGTTTGTGGAAAAACTGTTGGTACAGTATCTTCAAGGAGTAGATGTGCTTCATATTTCCCTCGTTTAAACTCACACTGACATGACTGGAATAAGTTACGGTACCTGCATTATTACCTGAATCCCTGTTATCAATTTAATTGCTTAAACTTCTTCATGTTTGTAAATATGGGCCTAAGGTAATAATTGTGTTTAAGCATCGCACAGGGACGACGACAATCATCAATTCATTGACAATTGTCAATCTTTCGACTTATCTTTTTAGATTTATGCCCAAACAGTGAAAAGAAGTTTCTGAACCTTTATTTCAACAAAGCATTGTCCAGACCCCCAAATAACTGTTTCTTTTTGTGATTTGAAAGAATAAGAAAGGACTTAAATATAGAAATTGGCTATTCTGATTTTTGGGGAGGGGTCTTTTTTCCGCCCCAATGGGGCCCAGTTGAATCCTTTTACTAAAATATACTAAAACGTGTGTCTTATAAGCGAAATTTTCAGTATGGAAACAGCAGAAAACGAACCAATTGAGTGACCTTAGTTTTTAGGGGATTTACCTGTACTATCTAAGTGTGTGGGAGAAAGTTTGATATCTCTAGGCATGAGTGTATTGTTGACTTCACCTCTGAGGACAATGTGGTGTAGAAGCTACTGAGGAGTTGAAAACACTGCCAACTGGACGCACAGGTATGCATCTCATGTGTGTTTTTATGGTTAACATCCATTATGCTAGTTGATATATATAGTGACAAGTTTCATGTATTTCAAGTCTAGTATGTGAAAGCTGCACTATTTTTGAATGAAACAGAATGTGAAGCTACAATGTAGATGATGTACATGTACAGTTCAACCTGTTTGCTGATGAGTGTCTGTGACCTGGATGTGTCATGGCAGACAGCATAGAGGAACACTTCCGTTTAAGTTTACAGGCTTGAATCCAGCTTTTCTAAGTTGTGTCCTTGCAATACAGTACTCTTATATGATTCCACCAACAAAAACAAAAAACTTGCAAATTTATACACTAATTTTCTTGACAAGGAGTAAAGCTCCATTCATAAAGAAGAACAAAGAATACCCTAAAACCTCAACAAAATTGACCCATTCTCCACTTATAAATGTTATTCAAAGGATAAGAAGTCTAGAAACACAATTTTGAAATTTTGGTGAAGTTCAGACTTGAAACTTAAAGCTAAGAACATGTCGACCTTGCGATCAATCGCAACTCATCTAAACGCATCCACCAGCATCTCACTGCAACTAAATGAACGCCGATCTCAGTGGACATGTTCGTCCTTGCGACTGGATACAATTAGTTGCAGTTGATCGCA
>JAVFBZ010024976.1:0-11341 GCA_032466195.1 Katharina tunicata
AAATGAATCTCCGGAGTTTCCACCTAGGTCAAAACGTTATAACCTACATGTAGGTCGAAACTAAAAAATGAATCTCCGGTGTTTCCACCTAGGTCAAAACGTTATCACCTGGGTGGAAACTATAGAAATAAAAATAAAGTGTTAACAAATAAAACAGTAAAATAAAAAATAACTAATAATTAAAAAAAGGTTTAATGTCGTCTATGGGCCACCGTAGCGTCCAAAGCTATCTGGCACAGCTGGCACAGTTTCAAAACATGATACCAGCTGATTTGCCGGAAATATGAGGTTTGATTCTGCGATGGGATCTCCACCAACGTATAAAGCTATGGTTTCGTCCTTGAAGGACATCTTAATTGTTAAATTATTGTTTTGCAGATGCTTAATGTGGTATGTTAACAACTTAGGCTTTGTGTCTTTGCAAAATGTTATAGGTGATACGCATCTTTGTATTAGAAAAAGTTTTTAGTTTTGTTTAAGGCACATAATCATTTTCAAGAAATGTGTGTAAAATTTGTCTCAGCGTGGTTTGGTTAGATCCAGTAAATTGAGAAACAACAAGTTATTTTGACAAATAATTTTATTTTACATTTATTTGTTACACATGCTGTGGACGGACATATATCTAAACTTGAGAAATGGGAGACCAGTTATATAGTAGATGAATGTGCTGCAGATCTATCATCAGTACAATTTATATAGGCATAATTTTATAAGCTAACATCAATGTTTTATGAATGTAGAGAGGAGTTAGAAATAAATAATTCGTGTTATGCTTAATTCAGCAGATACAATCGCCGTTTGTTTGCTAAGAGTTACTTGGTAAATTAAGCTGACTGGTTGTAATACTACATATTACAGTGCGGTGACTCTCTAATACAGACCACGGTCACAGCTACGCTTAGAGAGTATGCTCTTACTCATAACAATTGATTGACGACTAAGACACTTGTGGTGATGTGTAGAAACGATACAACCTCGCCCCTCCCACTACAAATTCAGTTTCAAACCGACATTAAAAATATGAACTTTCTATCATACACGAAAGGTTATATTATTATTTGTTTGTTCAGTGTAATTATAATATACACTTTTAACCGGTAGAATTCCTTCAGCGGTACGAGGCCTCCGCCTTTGTCAAGTCGAGGGCATGTTCAAATTCTGCCTCTGATATATATATTTATATCCCAGGACCAAATTTAATCGTCACAAATCGCCAAATAGTTGACAAAAAGTAGACGATACGTATAATAACAACGGAGTAGATTTTTTAATTTGGTTTACGTAACATCTTTCCGGAAATCGAAGCTGCCGAAAAAGTTGTATTCTGGTTGGTTAAAATTAGCTGTTGTCGATGTTGACAATCAAAATGGCAAGCCACACAGCTCTGCTTCGTTTGGTAGAGTGATTTGACCTTGAATGCCGATTAGGCCTACTCAGCTTTATAAAACTTTTGAAACTTTAAGTAAGGTTTTTTCTTATAAAAACAGGGTTTTTTTTCTCATAGTACACGTTATTAAACGTTTTCTATTATCTTATAGGACTGCCGCAATGTTTTTGAACAGACTTATTAATCGAAACATCCGAATGATATAATAGTTTTTAATAAATTCCAAGAATTTGTCATCGATTTTGAAAGACCTTTAAGTGGGACCTATCTCACCATTGTAGTTTCCGATTCGGTTCAAAATAGATCAAGAATTTGTCTATTTGATAATAACCGTGGCGTTGTAAACTTCCCCGAAACCTTTGGTCTTGAACATCGTCTTGTTATCTTTTTTGAAACGTAAATATTTTAAAGATATTTTGTAATTAGGTAGGAAACGCTGATTTTGGAATATTTTCAAAACTTTGCTCATGTGGAAATAGATTCAGTTGGTCTAATATTACCACGTTATATTGTTCTGTCCACATGTTAAAACCACTAATTAGAGAAGTTCTTGCAATGAATATGTAGCTTGCTCTCTGTTCCTAAGTGCCACTCCGACAATAAATAAATATAGACACGTTGGCACGGGTAAAATGGGAAAGAGGTAGTCCTAGCAGGTTATGTACATGGTAGCTTCGTTACAATATATACACAAGTTATGAGATAAATGCTAAAGGACGAGACAAGGCCAATAAAAGAAAGTTATTTCACTGCAATGCTCGTTGTCTGGTATCCTTCAATAAATAAAATAATAATATCGTTCGCTTTACGTTCAATTTGAAGAGCGCATCGCCACACACTTTAGCCGTTGTGTAACCCAGGACCACTATACTATTAATATTGAATATATAGTATATACTGTAAGTGCCGAGCATTACAGGTGTTGACTCTTTATACAACCAATGCTAAGTGGATGATTGTAATTCACATAATCTCTTCAGCAGGTGTTCTGTGTTGAATCTTTATACAACCAATGCTAAGTGGATGATTGTAATTCACATAATCTCTTCAGCAGGGGATCTAACATTTAGTTGTCGATGGCTTGTTACAATTTCCTTTCACAGCTCTTTCAAACTGCAATAGTTTAGCATCATTTTCAAGACAACCCTGCTTCTTTTTTCAAGAAAAGTGCTACAAAATAATATTACACTTTGAATTTTACAAATGGTTTCGACAACACAATTGTCTACACACAACAGCCACATTTCCTTAACATCGCACAAAAACCAACCTTTCCGCCAGTTATTCTCTAGCAAAGACACAAGGTTACAAATTTCACTGTCAAAATAAAAAGTTTAGTTATGAAATGCTAGCCAAGCAAAGCCCTATCTGACAGTGTCCGTCAAAATGAAACCTTGAAACCTATACTCTCTGGTGTTTGTTTGCTCCAATCATTGTCCATTGAAAAGTTTCTTTTCCCATAAAATCGCACCTTCGTTAAATTCCATCTACTGACGTAATTATGAGATTTTCTCCCACAATTTACAAGCAAGTTAGTCGAGCTAGCTTGATGTGTTTAATTTACATATATTTAATGATGTCTTTGTGATACGCCGGAGTAGCGAGAGGTTGTCCGATGAGTAGAGATATCCGAAGTTCATTTGTTTGCACAACCTCTGATTTATGTTCAGTATTTACCCTGTGCACAGTCAACAAACACCAACTTTTGTCTTCATGATTAATCAGCTACTGGTTTTCTGTTTCTCTTTATGCCTCTGTCGCTTCCCTTTGCTATGCTTCCAGTTATTTCCCTTTGATCGCAATCGATGATGGTCGTGTCGTTTCCTGTGTGGCGCTGTCACCAAACTTTCTGGGCAATATCCGGTCTTTATATCAAAAACTCCTTCCTCGCATTCGGGAATCATATACATGTTTAACTTTATTCCTCTGCAAAGAAGATTCAGTATGTGTTATGGCTTTAACTCGAAGATTGCTGTGGTTGGCAAATGCACAAACAAAGTATATTAGAATCAGAAGTGTACGATTATACAGAACATGTATATGTTTAACTGATGATGACATAATAATGCCGAAATATATTATCTTTACCAACATGACTTCCTTGTTCGGAGTTTCTGTTATTCTATGTTATTCAAAACTGATCCGTGGATACACAACCATACATTTTTATATTCATAAAAAACATTTTATGACAAAATATGTGCGAGGCCATACCAAGACATCATCGCTGGCCGGGAGTGTTATTCCGAGCTGGTCCACATTACAACACTTAACGGACCGAGAATCTATAAACAGATTTTACAGCTACACAAATGATTGGTTGCGTCGGAACTTGTTGGCGCCAATCAGATTTTACTTGAGGTTACCGAACCAAGTAGTTTGGGTGACGCCATAATGATTGAATGCGAGTTGGTGTAAGCGTACCTCTGATTGGTTGGATATAATTATAAAGGGGGGAGTTAATTAAAACCTTTATCACAATATCCACAGATGACGCCATTGTACATTCTGGTAATAGACGATTAAAGGGCTGTAATGTAGAGTAATTCGGAATAATACTCTGGATTAGCGAAGATGTACCAAGGCTAGTAAGTCCAGTAACTATAGACAATTAATTACCTCCAAGCTCAATTTGATGTTACATGCATAATCTCACAGGTAAAGAAAATGTGTTAAAACTGAACGAGGAGCGGCATTAGGCATAAAGTCATTCATTCTCGACGTTTTCTTAAAATTTTCGATAATATCTAGAGTGATACTTACATGAGCATTTCTTCATCTAAAGGTCGTATTCCATGTTTGATATCCACACAGCTCTCATTCTCGTCCACACAGTCACATGTACATCGCAACCCGTGCCGTGTGTTCACATAGGGGGCGGGACATTCTTTATTGCACCTGTAAAGTAGAAAATGGAGGGAGTTGCTTTCATTAGGGAGTTCCTTCAGGAGGGAATAAGTAATCCCTCATCCGTGTACACCGGTCAGTACCAATAGGAAAAGCAGTCAATTATAATGCTGACAGCAAAAAGGCTATACTCCAACTGTGGTCCTTCAGATTATCGCCCTCGCCATAGGCGGGTCTACATATGGCCGCCATGCTATCGAGGACAAGTTTTGCCATCAAACTAGGTAGATTTCATTTTCTCCACTGTCATTGTCGATGTCGTAAGATACATTTAGTGAAGATAGAAAACTGAATAACAATACACTGTGTTATTTATAAAGGTTCAATGAACGCGGAGGCCTCAGCAAAATTTTAATTGTTTAAAAAAGATTAACTCAGCAATGGTTCACACGGAATTATTCCTAAAAGGCTTACTTAGTCATGAACGAATGAAGATTCAATGTTCATCGAGTCGTTGTTTATTGAACACCGATTTGTCATTTACAGATTCACCGAAAAATGAATAGATATTGTAAGGTTCTACAGACTGATGTATTAGTGAGAAAAAGCAACAATACTTAATTGCAATGGAATACTCAAGAAGGATTAGAAACGATATGTGCTATATGTTCCATAAATCTTATATCAGAATTGAACATTCTTGCTTTGTCGCAAGCACAAAAAAGCACCATAACAATAATAAGTGAACAAGATCTTACCCCGGTAGCCCTTTGATCTCCTTGCACTCACATTCTGTATGGTTGATGAAGTCACGTGTTTCTACCATCTGTACCTTGTCAGGCTGGACCAAATCTGGACCCGTGAGTTCCGTGACCTGTGAAAAACGTCAAACTACTAAAGGTATGCAGAAAGATGTAATTGTATAGTCAAATTTATGGCATGTTTGGGTCGGATACTTTATGGTCGCTTAATGTCATGGTATCCACCAAATAAACATATAAACTGATGGTGCGTTTCCGGAAGCCTTGTTTGGAAACCTGGTACTGATTGGCAGACACACTGGCATACACACTGATAACATGATTGTATGATCCTGTTCTATCTATTCCAGTCAAATTCTGTCTTAACAGTCAAATACGTTTCAAGAAAGCTCTGGTGTCTTGCTGTCTATGGTATGTCGTAGTGTACACTAAACATTTCAATTACTAACCGTTCGTGATTAATTGTAATCAAAACCAAACTGAGATTGGATGCCTTATTTATTTACATTCTCATAATCTTAACAGATAAACCTCAACCATCTTGACTGACAGTTCGCAAAAATATGTTATGGCGAAATCAAATCAATACTTAAGCTCGGGCCATGCATTTGCAGAAAAATGCTGTACGACAATAACATATCAGAAGATAAATTTACGCCACTTTCAACTTCAGGCAATACAATAACGTTTGAAATTTTAATGTCTAATGGCATTTTGTGGAAGGGCCCCCAGGTGTCGAACTGTTTTAACCTTATGGCCTCCGCTACCATTATATTTTCAATGGTGCACAGGGGTCAAGAGTCTTGTGATAAAAAGGAACTTGGACAGCTACTTCTGAAATTAACAAATAGGTTTCAGATCTTGAAAAAGAAGTAGCTACCAGCGGAATGTCGTGTGTTTTCTGGGTTCCACCCAGTTTTCCTCCCACATTAAAGCTGGCCAATGATCTGTAATTGGTACTTATAGTCCTGTTGATCTAACATCGGAAATAAACAACTGATGGTTAAGTAAGTTTTAATTGTAATTTTCTTAATCTGATCGATATACTGATGTCAACTAGAAAAAAAGTACTCACGAAGAATGACTTGGTAATAACTTCTATAGCTTTGGGTCCGCACACCTCCGATGAGCTGGTACAGCACCCACTGACGTTTCGGCATCGGTAAATAACCGTGCACTCGGGAAAGAAGAGTTTTAGTTTGGAATCTCCTTCACCCTTAACGTGTATGATCTCAGGCTGGGGATCTTTACACCGCCCCAGTGGGCTTCTCTCCATCTCTGCTATATGGTCATATGAATTTAATAAATCTGAAATCAAAAGATATAAATTATTCAGAGCAAGCCTCTTTTGAAAAATTTAAGCCACTATAGTTAACAATGACTGGAGTTGTAATGAAGAATGCAGACTGATAATTCAAATGAGTCAATTTGAGGCTATCTGATTGGTTAACAAATGTTTGTTGATGAATTAATGCTCCGAGGCAATTCTACTGGTGTACGGGTTTCTAGACATATCTAAGTTCATAATCCACACATAATCTACTGCATTTAGCATAAGAAATGTTTGGCAGACATTGTTCGTTCAGTTGTTGGACGGTACTCATTTTAAGCGTGAAATGGTCTGTTTCAGAGTCCAAACTTGGATATGATCACTTCATAAATATGAAGTAAATAAATGTGAATATTCACATATTGCTGGTGTCTCTAACACACCTCGACCCAAACCCAATTTTCCCGGGCTTATCGTTCGCTTAATTTCTAACCTAAAGCGGCTCTAACCAGCGTTTTGTTGTTTTCGTTTCATCAATAGAATCGGTTAGTAATTGTTTTGTCGTTGAATGATCCATAAACAATCGGATGGCCCGCCTTAGTCTTTATTTTTTATCTTCAGCGAACGCCTTATGGATCTTAAACCAATGAACCACAGGTTGAGATAGAGGGAGAGGTCTAGACTCCAAGTGATCGTTCAATATATGCCAGAGTCAGAAAGAAGTCTGGGATGGAAAGCGCAGTCAAGCACTACTTTGTACAAATCTCCACAGATGCTTGTTAAGCTGTCCCTAGAAGTGAGTCTTACAGCAAAGTGGTCTGAAGTCTGAACGATCTATTATACCTGTATGTACTCAGACTGAATCTCCGGGGTTAACGTTCGGTACCTTGTCTGAATGTTAAAGCGATGGTTGATGTTAGACACATTGCCCGTCTCATCCCCTTCCTCCCACACTCACTTAACTTTATCACAAACAGCGCCTCAATTCCACTCACAATGTTGTTCCAGTAAACCAACGTCTTAATTGAGATGGTACAAGCCCTGAACTATTTAGACCACTGGCGGCTAACATGTATTTTATACATCAATTATAATGTAGATGGCATTGATATAGACGCTAGTGAAGAGATAATGGTCAGCTAAATGATATATAACACGTGGAGGAAGTGACAGGTTAAACGTTTAGGAAACACTTCCCCTGTGAGTTGTATGGCTGTGTCGGTAGTTGAGTCATACCTGATATCTATATAATTATTATGAAGCAGGTATATGTCAGTTACGGGAAACACAAATGTATAAACTCAAAGATTATTGTGGGTGTAAATGGTGCTTTGGTAGATTGCAGAAAATATTTTTAATTTTTAGTTCCCAGATTTATCGTATGGACTTGTTGTTAGGCCCAAAACTATATTCTGTCCAACATTTGCCTTTAGCTGAGCTTTTTGGATAGTATACACACACAATCTATTGACAAAACCTCATGCTTCCGTGTAAAATAACCCACAATATTTATCACCCAAATCAATCAATAGTACCGAACAAGCTACATTTTGAATGATAGAAAACCCTTTGTACAAGTCATGCTAATGAATAAACTTAGTCAATGAGTGACATACCTTCTAGGACGTATGACCCTGTATCCTGGAGAGCGTAATCCCCATATTCGGTGAAATCCTCCTCAGTGTAGTCCTCATCGGGGGACATTTCACGTATATTTAACTGACCAGACATTGGTTTTAATGTCCGGGCAGTCAATAACTCATCTATTTCCTTATTTGATATACTTTTACGGTCAAAAAATATCCTGAGCAAATCATAATAACTTCTGGTCTCTGAGAGTTGTTTCCGGAAGGCTCTCAGACTGACAGGCCGCAACCGAACTTCCTGAAAGCGAAAACAATTGCAAATAAACTGCCGAAAAATATATGTGAAAAGGAATATAGGCATACATTCGAGGTGGCGTTTGAATACAATTACCAATCTATACCTACTAGTCTTATGTCTTGCATTTGCATTGTTTCATAGAAGCTTCAGTTTTTGCATTCTAGAAGCATTTTAAGGCTTAACGAAACAAAATGTATTGAACTATTGGAAGAAAAATTAACCGAAACTAGGTTTCAACAACTTCGTCAGCTGAAAATTGTTCAATTCTTTAATAGTAACTTCGGTGTCTCAAATTGCCGTTTAGTCAAGACACTTTACAAGTCTCGGTTCATTTTAACCCATACAAGCTCAATATTGGGCCTAAGTAAGCTTCGTTCAGAGATCTTCGTAGACGACGGCTTACTAAGTCAAACTATTGAACCTCAAATATAACAACTATATAGCGTATCTTAAACCAAATCACGCACATAGGAAAACGAGTTTTGATTCAAAAGGACATTGCCTAGATGCTGTCAGTCCTGGCATTATGAGGCATATAACGACTATTGAAAACCTCCCAATAATGAAAGAACACCTCTATAGTATGGCTGATTATCAGGGTTTTTTTTATTTATTCTAAATTGAATGTTTTCATTTGTTTTTATTTTGCTAAAGTTTTCTTTAATCGTACTAATAAACATTTCTTAGGACCAATTATTAGCTACTTTATCTTATCAAGTGACTGCCCCTAATTGTTCTACGATGAATTGGGTTTTACCCTGATTTTCAGAAGGTTTTAGCCATTTTCGATTTCTTTTCAGTTTGTGTTAAAGCCGTCCAACGGTTAACCTATAGGAAATCTAGGACACAGAAGAGTTTTTTTAGTTAAATTTACCATCAGATTTCATGTGCCTTTCTTTGTTATAAATGTACAGCGTATATAATTTTTGAGTTTGGCCATGAATGATTCTGGCCTCGAAACTTGTTTTGCTGGCATACCCCAAAACCGATGTTGGCAATTTTGCTCACGGAAACGATAATTCCGTTAGGACTTACAACCGATTGGTTGAGCAAAACAATTACATGCTAAAGTACAGAATAGGCACGAGTCCAACCATGGGAACGAAAACCTCTGGCAGGCAGGTGGTTGAAGAAACACACAGCTGTGTTATGCGATTCTTCATCGGAGGAAACTTGAATGCGCGATTGGCCTCAATTTTGTGTGTACAAATAAAAAATCCAATGCTGTTATGCATATTGAAGTTTAACCGTATTTTAATAACTTTGTCGTTAGATGTATAAAGGAAACTGAAAATTTGATTACTTCATTTGTTTTATCAATAGCTGGAGGAAACAGAACGTCGGCGACCAAAAGTATTTTTGCACCCATCTTATGAATTCTGACCAGCCAGCCGTACAGCATTAGACATACAGTCCGTGTCTCCGTGGTGAGGCCAGAACTTTACTTCCGGTGCACATTGTTTAAATTCACTGTCTTGTTCAGCACCGCTCATTTTAAAGGCTACTCCTCCATAAATGTGCTGGATTAAAGTGTGGGCAAAAGAATGTACTGTACCAAAAACACCATGCCACGAGGATCTTTTGGAGGTTTTACGTGATGGATACTTCTTTCGATTCTAAAGATGAAGATTTTAACGATAAACAACAGTCACCGGTATACAAAACTTTCGACGGCTTTTTTCGACTCTCAAACTTTGATTGCTGTTTAATATATCTAATTCAAACCTCAGATTTATTTTCTAAGACATTAATATAAATTCGAAACTCTTTTTGCAAACTACAACCGATAAATTCCGACAAAACTTTCTGGGTGGCAAACGCTTATGTTTAGCAAACTTTTAAAGAAGTCGCAAGCGTTTCTGGCTGTTCAAAACCATATTACCAGCATATATTTACCTTGTGTATAGTTTTTTATGTACCAAAGCGTGACGTTTGGGTATAAAAATCACCTACGTAGTTCCTCTCATGATTAAAAGCGAGACAATTCACTTCTTTTTCTGCTTTTTGTCAGATTATGCACAATCAATTTTTGCCCACAAAGACAATAAATGTAAAAAACTTTATAACCATTATTTTTGCTTCATTTTGCTGTTTTAGTTTAAAATCTTTTACGTGATTTTGTTTGAACTTAAAATTGAAGTACATGTCAAGGTGACTGGAATCATATATATAGATATACTGGTCCATGGGGTTAGACGGCTAACAAGCGCAGCTAGGTCTGGAGGCAAGTTGATGGTTTTGTCGACATCCACTATAACTTCTTCCACTACCAATGGAAGGGAGCGTTTAATGGCTCACGAAACTGATTTTTTTCTTTAGTCCATTTGTATTGCCATTTGTGTTTGATTGACTGGGATTTTACGCCGTACTTAAGGTTATTCACTTATATGACGGCGTGCCAGTCCAATGGGTGAAGGATTGCCTGTAAAGCTCGCAAAATTCAAGTTTGTGACATTGACAGGGAAGACAGCAGACATTTTGAGACATTAGCTGTAGGACACATAGTCCTTTTAATGTCGTAATTATACATTTTGAAATAAACGTACACAAACACTGAACTGGGCGTCAATAAAGGTTGTTACTTGGTAGGCTGGATATTTGCTGTATTGTGTATTAACGCTCAGGCCTTGAGATAAGACATATGAGCAACTGGAAACATGTACATTAGATGGTGTTTTTTGACAAAATTTTGACAGATTTGGGCCAAGTGTACATTTATTCCAGAATTATCGATATCGCTTAATGAGTTAACGATATCTATACATTAATTATCGATATTGACAAATTAATTATTGGATAGTCCTAATTATAAATTTCTTTATACAAGGTTCTTCCGTTCTTCACTTCTAAGGTCAAGAGCGAAGGAGAATGGGCGCTGTAAATAACGAGGTGCAAACATAGTTGAAGCTATAGTGTGCATCACATTGCATGTGGATAGAGGAATTCTTGGTTTGGTATTAGTTTTGTTCAAATCTTTGTTGGAAATCCCATAGCTTATGTCAACAGAGTCTCAAGACTGATTGGCATCATTATTAAATCTGTTAACATCTATTCTCTCACCATTATTAAATCTGTTAACATCTATTCTCTCATCATTATTAAATCTGTTAACATCCATTCTCTCATCATTATTAAATCTGTTAACATCCATTCTCTCATCATTATTAAATCTGTTAACATCCATTCTCT
>JAVFBZ010024987.1:0-11341 GCA_032466195.1 Katharina tunicata
ACAGTACATTGCAATATATCTCTAGGTTTAAAATATTACCTAGTTTCCAAAACATGTGAAATTATTAAGTTTATATATCATGCGAATTTATCTAATTCTAAAGTATCTAATTATACTGGCTTACGCCAAATATATTTCACAAGTAGATTCCCACATAATTACTATTTCACACAAAACGTAACGTTATATATCTAGGGATTCTCTGGGTAGAGACAAACTGCAAGGTGCTCAATATATTTAACTGGGGTTTCTTGCACTTGAGGTAAATTTTAAAAAAGGCATGTCAGAACTTTTCGCTGAAGACAGATTGTGAGAAAATTGATGAAGGTTCAATTAATTTTCTATCTGAAAGAGCGAAACATGACCGTTGCGCATTCATCGACAATAAGAGTTGAAGAATGTCAATTATATAAATAATATAAGTCTCTGCTGATGACGGCCATTGTGAATATTGTGTCAAACAGTTTTGCATTCAACAAAATACAAAATAATACTTTATATAATTAGGCCCGATTCATAAAGCGACTTAAGTAATGTTTAAAGTTAACATTTAGCCAAATTTCAAACCTTATTTTTAAAACATAAATACTACTTTCCTTAACAGTTTGTGTCGAAAAATTCAAGATCATTTAAATGAAACTTTTAAACTGTGAACTACATTATTTCACATTACAAAACTTTTTCATTAAAAAATAAAATGTTGAAACTTAACCTTAAGAAATACTCAGGTAGCTTAATGAATACGAGTCCAGTTAAGTTAATAGGTTCTAGGACAGGTACGAGATGGAGTTTACTCGTTCAGTCTCGATAAATTTGCCACATTTTTGTTATTTTTCAATCGGTCAAACCTCGCGTGATTTCTCTCTAGTTTGCTGTCATCACTAAGCTCGACAGTAATATGTGTATGAATATGTTACATTTTGTTCGTCGGAAGCCTTTTTACCGCCGTGTGTACAATAAACACATAAGCAAAGATGGGGTTGAGGAACGAATCTCTTACGGCTTTGGATCCACAATGTTAAGTTTGGGAGTAAATCATGTTCTGAGTGTAAAACAAATGGAAACTCTGGAATATATCTACATTGGCAGTTTTGCCTACAGACTGTGAAAAAGTTCCTGCTAAAATGGCTATGATCGTATCACGTCCGAGATGATGTGCGCATGCAGTACATTTGATGACTTCCGAGTGGTAACTTTTAGAAAGGTTTCATGAAATAATTCAACTACTGCAGCTATTAGATACACAACAATCAAAAAGCTCAGAATTTTTTTCACAATTTATTGCTCTAATCAAGGTAAACTCTAATCAGAATTGCACATATGGTTTAGGTGAGGATGCTTAATAGGAATCTAATCAGAGCTTACTCTGATAACATGTTTTGCCAATTGGTACAATATACCAGATAATTGTCATGTATCTGCCTCCAGAATTGTAGTGTCCACTGACAAAACGAACACACATGTAAGACTAGATTTTCATCGAACTCGAAACTTAATTGAACTATTATTTTAGATTACAGGACTGGTTGAACACAAGTTAGAAGGGGGACAACTCCAACAGACGAACTGCAAATAACACATGTGCAACAACCATGGCTTGGGAAATAGAAAATATCTCCTGGGAAGTTTAGATGCTACCTCAACACATATTAAAGTACATGTTAACCCCTTGTTATATGCAATATATCTAGGCGTTTGAATGCATAAAGGCCCTATACAAGGACTTATACAGAAGTACAATACAAGTCCTGGATATCTATAAAGAAAGGAAAAATAGTGATCTTCGTGAAAACCCGCAGCCATCAAAACCATACACAAAGCAATGCAACTCAAGTCTGTATGATGCGCTGGCAGAAATCAGCCACCATAAGTCTGCCTTGAAAGATCACTTCGGTATTCATTCTTGTGAACAAATCGCACTTTTGAACTCCTATTACCACCTTTCTCAAATAAACAACGCTGGTTTCAGAGTAACTTTAATGCAGTACAACTTGGCATGAATGTCAAGTGATTGACTACGTCAACTTGCTTCTGATTTGCTGAATTCCGTCGCCGTGGGAGGTTTATTTTTTTATTGATTAGTGTTTAACGCTGAGCTCATTCCATCAGTAGACAGGGACTCTTTACACAACCATAAAATGTGTAGTCGCTTTAATGTTTTTGCAGTTGGAAAGATATTCCTCCAGTGCTAAGTATGACAGCATGAATATAATCTGGAAACATGCTGCCCTTAGCTAGAGGGCGTTATTTTTTTTTTAAAGCGTTAACAAACCACTTACTCGAGTTAGAGATAAACCAGTGAAAAGAAGATTGGTGTATTCGATTGAGCGGGTTTAACACTAGCGTGCAATTGGGAGGGTACAACTTTTAAAAAGGCATCATTGTCGATTTTCAAGAACATAGCTTTCCTTCATTCACCCTTTGTATACGCATTACAACGCACAGACACATATTGCAAACTATAACACATCGCGTATCAATGACTTTACCATGGAGATAAACTGGCATGACGGAACTCCGTAAATCCATGCAAACTCCGTGTATCAAGGCAATACAGAACAATTACGAGACGCTAAAAAGACGCAGCAGCAATCGGCTTCATGATGCCCCTTCGTTCTGAGAGCCACCGGCCACAAGAAGCTTCCGACAACCACCCGCGAATTCTAACCAAGCTTCACAGAAAACACTTATATTAACCGGACACAAAATAAATGAACAAACGACATTTATATCGTGATAGTTAAGTATATTTCGTAGAATAGTTGATGACCACAATTGATTCGTCAAACTGTCGACACTTGACCTTATAAAACATCAACAAAAGTTAAAATTATAAAATCTGTTATATCCATTAAAAGTAAAGTCTATGAAAATATCTCCATATCATTTTGTTATACAAAAAAATTATAATAATATTATTATGAGACAATTAGAAGTTTGATTTAATAATAATATACATGCATCAACAAACTAAACTACTTTTGAGCAAAGTGTGTATCAATCAAAACAAAAAATAAATTCTCTGGAATTGATCATGACACCAAAATAACTGACCTGTGTGATCCAAAGACAAGCTTGTCAGAACAAGAGTTTTGGAACTAACTCTAATGTACTTCATTATCAGACAAGTTTTCAAAATTAAGCTGTGACATAGCTTATACTGGTTATCGGATAATGTTCGAGTGACGGTCCACTACCAAGTACAATAGAAAGAAAATATGTCTTTTCTATATATTAAGGTCAACCAACATATGGTAACCAGGGGTCTATCTCTCGAGTGAACGCAGCTTAGGATAAACAGCTTAGGTTATCCGTAATAACAGCTGCCGTGCATGCTTCGTTAGACAGTCCCCAGACGGTACCCGTGTTGTCAGACCACACTATTAAAGTACTTCGATTTTCACAATACTGTTGTAAAACGCACAGTATCTTTTCATTTACCAACAAGTAACTTTATGCTAAAGTGAACTCTGCAAGTATCTGTTACCATCACATTTCCGGAACGGTGCCGGTTTATCAGAACTCTGTAATCGATGCTCTATATCAACTAGCTAACCAGTATTTTTCTGAAAAGTACTACCTCACCTGTTACCGGAGTGTATGGTGAAAGTTTGTCTGGTACCACCTTTTATTCCGCGACATCTACTCGATTCTATCTAGCTCAATTAACGTCAATGTTAATCACATGAAAAACACATTTTTTTAATTAGACCATTGACCCCAGTCGTATTACCCACAATTCACCAGCATCTCCAACATGTCAATGCCAAATTCTTGTGGAATCATTTCCAACTGGTCATCATCTATTGTAAAAGCAGCAAATGTTGTCCCTCCAACTGTAAACTCTGAATTTACTGAAGTATTTTTGTCATCATCAGCCGAGACAGTACTGTTTGTTTTTAGATTTGCTTGACAGTTGTCCCCAAAATGTTTCTGTGTTTCAGAGTCCCTATCGCCAGGTAAAGCAGTTCTGGGTGAGAAAACAGTTGATCTATCAAGTGTCCTTGCTGCACTTTGAATATTTGATAAACTTGACATTTTGCAATCAATCTCATCGCCTGGAAAGTGAATGTCTGTTTCCTCATCACTATCACATATAGTTATACATTCTTCCTGCACAGGCAAAGCCATTCCTGAAAAGACTTTGCCTTGGAAAAGGTTCTGTGACACTTTGGCCTTTACAGCAAAGTTTTTGGAATCCTCTGTGGGCTCATTGGTTTGATTCACTGGCTCATCTGTTGGAGGCCACACTGTAAAACAACGGACTAGAGAGGTATCTGAATCTGTCAAAACTGTGGTATTTGAGCTACCTGGTTTCGAGTCAGCTAATGATTCGGGGCTTTTAGAATTAGAAATTGATTTGGGAGACATAGTACTAAAATGTGCTGAACTGTTAACAACAGTCGGTGGTTGTATTGAGAAGACATTGATATCAACATTATGAACAGGTCTTGTTGGCTCACTAGGTAGTTTGATTTTGTCATTCAACATTTTAAGTTTAGATAAAATGTCATTGATGGGTTGCTGGGGAGGAATCGTTTCAGGTAACTTCATCATAGATGCTGCATGCTGCCGGTCATTAATATCTCTCATGCCTGATTGGGAAACACAAGGTGTAGGTTTGGGAGAAGCGTCATATCCTGATATGGGGCCTCTTAAATGGGTGAAAGGTTGATGATTTTGCATTTCAGAAAGAGTATGAGCAGTTAACTGGTGATGATTATGGTTACCATTTCTAGGATTTGAATGCAGCTTGGCATCATTCAGGAACTGCTTCTGATAACAGAATTCAGGAGGTGGTGTTATATTCTCAAATGCAGGTGGGTGAGTAATGTTCTTAACAACTGGTACGTTAGCGCTTCGACAAGGCTGGTCTCGAAATTCAGATTCAGACAAAAAGGTACAAGGACTGTTTGTGGAGGATGGGGCACCTATAATTGGCGAAAGGTGACTGGTAGGTGGTGCAAAATTATTAGGAGCACTGGAAAAACTACCTGGAGCTGATGAAATAGGACTGTGGGCAGATGAAAAACTACCTGGAGCTGATGAAATAGGACTGTGGGCAGATGAAAAACTACCTGGAGCTGATGAAATAGGACTGTGGGCAGATAAATAACTATTGGGAGCGGATGGTAAACAATTGGGACCTGGAGAAAAAACATTCACAGCTGGTGAAATGGATTTTGAACATTGAGTAGGAACAGAAGTTTTCATCAAATGATGAATTAATATGTCACTTCGATGAGGAGATGGAGCACAACCAGAACTTCCATTACCAATGTTCGTTGGAAAACTCCCTGAGTTCGATAAACAATAGTTTTGCTTGGCAGATGAACCAGGCTTGTGGAATTGATCAGATGATCTCATTTGATGTTCTGGAGGGTGGAAGACACATCCATTCTTGTTGATAATAGAACAGATCTTAGGTTTATATCTGTTATAGACCTCTAAAACCAACTTCTCTGCTGGATTCACGGCTGTCAACAATTTTGAGCATGTTGCATCAGGCAAGCATATAAAGTTGTTTTGTGTCATGCTCACCAGACGCGGTTTTACATGTGGCATATATTTCATAGTGAGTTGAACCACCTTGTGCACAATATATTTAGCAATAGGATGGGTAAATTCCTGCTCCTTAATACTTGTCCCTGATAAATGGTTTTTAACATTAAACACAGATAAATCAATGTTATTGTGTCCTGGTGCTGTATTCAGATTTTTATTGTTTTTTCCAGGGTACATTTCTGTCAAGGTTTCCACTTTGGTGGGCCCAGATTGGTACCTGTTCTTATGATGTTGAGTATCTTTTGTCACAGTCAGATAACAGCTGCCTTGTATTTGCATACCTTCTTGGTAACCATTCAACTGAACGGAATAAGGTACTGTATTCTGATCAACGCACTGCTTTTTGACAGGTGTCTGACTTGGTTCACAGTATTCAGCTGCTCTCTTTTGTGTGGATGATACAGGTTCACCATGCGACTTCAGCCTTTGAAGGGAACCCACCTGTGGAAAAGTGGGGTATTGGGGAATTGGAGGTGTATGTGCTGGTTGGTGAGAATAGTTCCCCGGTACCTTTTCTGAAGACATAGAAGAGTTAAATGAAACACAATGATTTGGATAAGTAGGTGGTGCATATCTATATCCAACTTGGGGATGGCTCACTGGGCATATCTGTTTTGTTGAATTCTGACAAGGAGGGAGAAACTGTTGGCCAGAAGGACACTGAGGATACTGGGGGCTGCACATGTTAGCTTTGTCCATTGAATATCTTTCAACAGGAGACTTACTGTCAACGTGTGACTTTTGAACTGGAGTTTGATACTTGTAGAGATGGGATGTGTCTTTGTAGTTGGCTGTTGGGTAACTAAGCCTATATGATGGGTGTGCATATGTGGGGTACTGGTTTCCTGGAGGGTATCTGCTAGGTGGCTGCCCTATGCATTGTACAGGAATCGCTGTGAAGTCTGCTCCATGGGCTGGCTGGCTACCCTGTAAGTTGGGATAATAAGCCCCATTGACGTCTCTCATCTTGTGTCACAAGAAGCACTGATCCAAAGTCATTTTTCTGAAAATAACAAAGTAAATAAGTCACTAAATTTACACATAATACATTTCCGTGGTCATAATTTAAAAACAGGTTGACATTAAAAAAGAAAGAAAGAAAACCGGAGTTTGATTCAATTTGAATTATTATTTCATTTATGCTAAAATTCCTAAAAAAAATGGTAGACATAACAGTATGCAAGATGCATATTAATGTGTTTTTTACTCTCTCAGAGAGAAGATTGAGAGGGTATGACTGAACTGTTCAAATTGAGCAGGCCTTGACATCTACAAAATTACTTTAAAGTTTTCAATGACACCATTTCCTCTATACTACAAAGTGACAACCATTAACCATTCAACTGGTTTGTAAGTGCGAGTTCTTGAAGGCGCCACTTTGGATGGCACTAAATCCCCCCTATGACACTTATCCTCCGGAAGTGCCAACATGTGAAATAAAGAGTACTCATAACTTCGAAAGATAAAAACTGACCCAGCCCTTCCACATTTCTAAAAGCATTCTAAAAGTTATAAAATAAATATTTTAGGAATGTAACTGGGGTTTTTCACATCCAACATAGACTTTTGTGCGAGAAGAGATCATGTACAATAACAAACATGCTTTAAATTTCCGAAAGTGATTTTAATTTGTGCATTTTCCATTCACAGCTGCACAACATCTGCTGTTCAATGTTATACATGTAAGTCAACACTTGATTTCAGGTTTAATTGTTCTAATTTTGTGATCTGCGAACAAGTTGAACTATGTTACCAAATACTTAATGGCAACATCATTACTTGATGTTACAGTATTTAAAACTATAAATTAACCACCTTTAGCAATGTGTGACAATTTTACTTTCTTTAGGTTAGTGTTCAATGGGACTTTTATGGGAGACACATATAACAACATTCCATTTCAGTATAGAGTGAATGACTCGAGAATGGCTAAATTAATGTTGATTGAGTAATACTAGCCATCATTAAGTGTCTAGGAAGCTACCTCGGCTCTCCCATATAAGTCACCATCGGTACTTGTGAAATGATGGATAGGGTTAAGGTAATAACACCTTAAATGTAAGTATATCAAGTTCTGTATATCAACTTTAGCTTTCCGGTAAATTCTTATCTACACAGAATAAATACCCCGATGGTAACTGTGACCGGTGCGGCGCTGCCTAGTCTCTGACACAATTGAACATTTCCTGTTAAAGTGCTCCCTTTATTATGTGTCTTGTGTCGTTCTTTTCGATCGCTTATTGTGTGTTGGCATATCACGGACTAATATGGACAACATCTTAAACACATACAAAAGTTGCGACAAACTGTTTAAAGCAGTAGCTGGGTATATTATAAACACACATATAATCACTTAAAACGTTAAGTCAAAACTTATTTAACATTAACTGATCTACTGACTTAAAATAATGCAAAGTAATGGCGCGCATAGTTCTAATAACTTAGAACTGTATGCAACATCAATACTTATTTCTATTCCTGTATATCAACCTGCTGATACAAGGACCACTACTACTACTACGTATTAAAGAGATCCACTCCCTTTCAAGCAAGCTAGACATAGGTGGGTTACCAGCTGCCAACAATATGGTAATTAATGTTGCACATGTCCATATTGAGAATAATGTTGTATGATGGTTTCAAAGTGATTCGTTGAATAGTAACTGAACTATGTTCAAGACTAGATATGTTGGACTTCAGACAGGGCATAACAATATACACGTTTCCTAATGACCGAATACATGTACATGTAGCATTAAGTTTCCAATATCATAATTTAAGCATGGTTGTAACATATACAACAGATGCAATATCTAGATTCTGAGCTAGCTACAGTAAAAGCTGCCATCACTAAGTATAAATTATATAAAAGTATCATTTAGTTGTAAATTAAATTAACAGTCAAAAGTTTTATACAGAAAAGTGTTATGTAGAAAAATACTTTCAACAAATGTTATGTAAGAGTTAGAACATGTAGTTAGTTACACACACCACTTTTAGGATTCTATATCACAATAACAATATAGGTAAGATATAAATACTTTCAGGCTAGCGACCTGTTACTTATTTAGATATCAAATTTCAATGTCTATCCCAACATCATTTTCAGGTCTGACAATTATCTAGGACTAAGTCTACATTTATTAAGTTTATATACAGTCTGACAAGAAGATACAAGTAGGCGGTATCAATGATCTGATTAGTAGCTTATTTTAAGGTACATGTGTATCTGATCCACATTCCATACAGGGATATATAACGTAACATAATTTTGCTTTAATGTTTTGGATTTCTACCGAGGTAATAACTAATAAGAACAAGCACAAAGGGACACCTTACAAGCACTGATCGACTGATAACCCAGCCGTGACTGCTGTAGGGCGATCAGTGACCAGATCATTGTAAACAATAGGAATAAAGAAACACTGGTCCCAATTTATTTGGGGTTTCATTCCAGGGATTTGGATGGCTTCAGTTAGTTTACAGCTAGTATTTAATTAGAAATATTTACTATTTTAAAAAACAAATAGCTAATCTTAAGAAGAAAAAAAAGGAACACCTGTACAAAGATATAACAAATTGATTATCCGTCAACCAAATTCCTTGTTTTGATTGGTCAATTTGCCAGGGAATAAAAACCTGTTCAACCCTGTGAGAATTTTCAACTCACGGGGAATAAAAAAAAAAACATGGCCATCTTTGCTTCAAATTTGGATTTCTTAATTTAAAGTAACATATGCACTCAAAAGTTCTGAATTTTGCACTATCACAGAATCTCATGAAAAACTTATATTTTTCTCAAGAAGTTAGAGGCTTTCCAATAATTCCAACATCAAAAAACTAAAAAACTAAAAAACTAAAAACTGAATTTTCTGTCAGAATTTTGAATTGGAAATGTGTCAGTCTGCTGTCACAGCTCAGACACACTTTGATGTACCGACGTCACTCCTAATCAACCGCGTTAGCCACACCCCTTACAAGGTTCAAAATGTTGGCTCGTTACAAATGAGGTCATTCACCGCGGCTGGATCAAAGTCATTCTGAGCAAAAATGGCCAGCCCTCCTTACTTTTAATTCAAATAACTAGTATATTTCTCCTGGTCCGTACAAGCTTTGTACCTTATGAATAATTTTTATTTAAACGTGATTGTTTTAATTTTTGAACAAACATCAAATCTTGTAAAAAATCACCGCTAACGGAATTAGTTGAAAAAGCCAAGTTTTGGGTGTGTATGTGACTTTAATAAAACAGACATTAAATTCTACAATAAGTTGGCAATGAAATACTTTAAAACATAATTTCTTCACAATCGCTACATTTAAATGACGGTAAAATATCAGAAACATAGGTTTTTAAAGACTTGTATTGTGCAAGGTCATTGACTGTTTTCGGTGTCACTGGAATTTGACAGCGTTGTCATGGTACATGTAGTATCAGCACCTTTTCAGCAGGCAGGAGGGATAACTCTGATTGAGAGGAAACACTGGCGAGGACAAGTTTTATTTAAAATAAACTCAGACAGGGAGGCTTGACGGATATTAAATTTGTACACCACTTCGCCTGCGGCTTAGGGTGCACGAGCTTCAAGACGGTCCAAAAAATCCATACAATCTTTGTTTGTTTGTTTGTTTGTGTACTGTGTAAAGCCGGGAAGAAACCTTGTAAAACCCCCCTGCGAACTCCTCAGCCACCGGGAAACTTCCCTTATATACCTAAGGTCCACACGGGGGATCAAACCTATTCCAGGTACAGGGAAGAAGGGGGTTCCGTAGTCCAACGCTCAACCATGACGAAGCCACGGCGCGGCCCCCATACACCCTTTGAAAAAGGTCAATATCTAATAATATTAGTGGTAAACTTTTAATATTGATAAGGAGTACACTGACCGCCTTTAACTCAAAATAGTTATTCTTGCAAGGCAATAATTATACATGTATCTATATTATTAAACTAAGCAAAATTCAATTGAATGAGTTTGAGGGAAATGCAAAAATTCCTTAAAGTTCAAGACAGCTAAAAAACAATCTCATTAATTCAAATCAAATTGTATAAAAAAAGGACAAAACATTAGAAAGAAAAATTGTTTGATCAAATTATTGAAGCATAATATTATTGTCTAGAATAGGTTGATACATATTCGGGTTTTCACTTATATGACAGCAGTGTAGTCCAACAGTAAGTAACCACAAGACCACATGACCAACATGAGAATGCTTGTAAGATACCGTCCTTAGCCAGAGGGCCAATAAAAACCAGACAGTTCAAACACAAACAAACCCACACAAATTAAAATATAAACAAAGTACGATAAAAACAACACGATGTAACAAACAGTTGTAAACTAACTAACTATATAAAGTGCCAATAAAATTATGGCAAGATACCTGTTTTCAAAATTGTTTGTTTGTTTGATTGGTGTTGAACGTCGTATTTCACCTATATGACGACTTACTAATCTTAATAATTTGTGTTGCCAGTGTATGGTGGAAACCCGAGATGAAACCTCGTAAAAAGAACCCCACGAACTCTGCAGCCACCTGAAAAATTCCCTTATATACCTAAGGTCCACACGGGGGATCAAACCTATTTCGGGTAAAGTGAGCCATGGCGCGGCCCCCTGTTTTCAAGTAAACATGTTGTGAACTTTTGAGGGGTTAGTGTTCTTAAACGGGCTTGTTCCTGGACACCCCTGGCCCCGGGGAACTTCCACATATACCCTTTTGTCCAGGTTCGACCCAGTGTTACTCTGGGGTTTCGAATCAAATAAAATATCAG
>JAVFBZ010024998.1:0-11340 GCA_032466195.1 Katharina tunicata
TGATACATCATGGTAGTATGATACATCATGGTAGTATGATACATCATGGTAGTATGATACATCATGGTAGTATGATACATCATGGTAGTATGGTATATCATGGTAGTATGATATATCATGGTAGTAACTGTGTAAAACACAGTATCTGTCGCTTAATAAACATTCTTTTCAGTATAGTTTAAAGGAAATAAAAGTAAAAGATATAACGTTTTATGGAATTATTGTTTACCAGTTTCACCTGTTCTCTGCACAATGTTATTAAGTTAAACTATTTTTATATGAATGCTGCTTTACAAAGTATACTTTTAATTTTATTGTTTTGTTTTTTTTCAGATTGTTCAAGAATCTCCATTCCTGACAATGGACCTGTTGGAGTCTTGCTTTCCATATGCTCTTTTAAGGAACGCTTACCATGCAGTCTTTAAACACTCATCAGACCATTGAATTCACTGATTATTCACGCTCTCTCTTTCTGTTTTCAATCCTTCTGACCTTTGAGGAACCAGGCCTCCTTAGCTTTACTGGCTATCAGTGTCAGATGTCCATCTAAAGTGAAAGAGATCAGATTAGTTAGAATGTGTACATTTATTCTGTACACAAATATTCTAGGTGTGAAGGGCTGTGTGTTTTCTACTGGGCTCGTGCTGGAAAAAATAAGCTCAACATTTATGTTCTTTGGCTTTAGCAGTGGGGTATCATTGTGAGGGGTCAGGGCAGTGCTACATGTAGGAACATTTGGGGCCAAATTAAATCTGGGGTCTTGTCCATGCAATAAGATAACCCTGCTAGAGACACACTACCACAAAGTCCTTGGACATTGATTTTTGTTTTATAGAAGCAGAAAAATTCTGTGGAATTAATTCAGGACACAAAACTGAAATATGCTAAATGATAGAAATGCTCTCATTCTAATTGTACTTTTTTGAATAACAACGTAATAAATTCGTACTGAAAAATATCTTATCCTGATATTCAAGGGTAGGCTGGGTACAGCATACTAAGATGATTGCTTTTAAAATGCTTTTACACAGGAGTTGCTTTTGCTTTGGTAGAACTATTATAATGTTTGTTTGGATACAGGACTTACAGAAGATGAAACCGGGGTTGAAGCATTGCTGTATTTTAATAAACTTTTAATATCAATATCATGCATGTCAGAGGGAAAATTAACATAACAGTAAATTTAATGCTTGTTTTATTGTTCATGTCTCTGGGCTTACTATGTTTCTTTATAAAACATTCTATTGCTCCACAATATTTTTTTAAATCAATTTTTAGCATTTGTTTTTTTACATAATTTGATAGTATATTGCCATTTTACGGTATGTGTCCAAATATTTGTTAAGAGTTAGGAAAATGGTGGCATGTTGAATGCACTGTAAGTTTGTGAGATAAATATGTCCAATACAGTGAATCAGAAGTACACCTAAAGCAGTGGACAAGAATTTTAGCTATGGTACAGTCAAGCAACTGAAAATATCAAAGTGTTTTGATATGTTAAGCTAGTCAGTTTGGGTTGTTTTTGAAAGACAGAAACTGAAGTACAATAGACCTATCATTCTTTGTGTTTGGCCCAAAACAAGCTACATAAAAATCAAAACAATCTACATACCTATACAGAGGCCAGTTCGGCCATAATTTGTACTAAAACAGACGCACGGATCTAGTATTAAATGTACAATATTTACGTATATGCTGCAGAAATATTGCTTAATCGGCTAGAAGATTGTTGACAACTGTTTGTCGCCATAATCGTTGTGAGGGGGTTCTTTCTGGCATTGGCCAGGCATGTCATCATGTGAGTGAAATAACCTTAAGTATGCAAGGTATCCCTATAATGCAAACTGTTTGACTAGTGCAATAGATATAACGCCATAATTATCTCCATGGGTACATCTGATGAGGTATGCTTCCAATGTGTCTTTCCATTGCAAACATCTACAAAACAACCCTGTTCATTGTGGAATTCAGATTACTATTTTTAGTTAAGCTATTCATTGTACATCCAAATCAATTTCAGCTATGTCACCTGCATTGTAAATAGTTAATACATATATATCTGTAATAAAATACTACATAGAAATACGGCATGTATTTTGTGTAGCTTATTTCTAATTTCTTTGCATTATATATATCCTTTTGAACTCGAGTCTTAAACACAAATTTAGATTGACTGAACTGTCCCCAGTTTCTAGGACAGGAGGAATAATTCCATAGCTGAACCCACAGTGACACATCCTAACACTCTGCCAGAATTTTCAGGTTTTTTGTCACTAAAAACTTTTTCTTAACCTTAAATTGTGGGGTGGAAAGCCTCTAACTTTTACTTGTTGAGAAAAATATCTATAACATATGTGATTCCGTGATTCCAAAACTACGGTCCTCAGAATTTGTTTTTGATGCAACTGTCTACCTATGCCTAGGCAAACTCATTGGCACTTGCTGATTGCCGAGGTGAATTGGTAGAACAAATTCCAGGATATTGTACTAATACAGTAGATTAATTCAGTATTGACACTTTCAATCTGCATTTACAAATTGAGTAACTTTTCATGTTAAATTAATTTCACTAATCTCTGGAGGCCCTGAGCTGGCGGAGGTGCCCCTGATCTGGCGAAGGTACCCCTGGGGTGTAGCCAATTAAGCCCATAACCCAGTGCTAACAACGTACCTTCAGATGGCAATGCTACATATACCAAATTTAAAAATCCATGCATAAACACATCATTGTTTTATTTATTTTATTAAAAATATGTCTATTTACAAACATGTAGGTGATAAATGTTTATTATAATAACTGTTATTACAACTCAATCAAATGACATGTCAACTTGGAATGTTATTTCAAATGATTTTATATGCCAGCCTTTACAAAAACAATTTCAGTAATTCTTTGCTTATTCAAATATATATCA
Organism: Katharina tunicata; assembly: GCA_032466195.1. Taxonomy (NCBI): domain Eukaryota; kingdom Metazoa; phylum Mollusca; class Polyplacophora; order Chitonida; family Mopaliidae; genus Katharina; species Katharina tunicata. Next base: position 2,916 of record JAVFBZ010024998.1, read on the forward strand.
TACTAGTTCCAAAACACTTTATTAATAAATTTACAATTTTAATCCAAAATTAAAAATAAAAAATGTATGCAAGTATCAAAGCAGATATACAAAGAATAACTGAATAAAATATAATCTAAAATTTAAACTGCTTTTAACTAAAAATTTAAATTGAACTGCTTTCTGTATAAGAATAAACGGAATGAAACAGATTGACACAGAAACTTAATACAAATGTTATGCAAAAGGGGCGTTAAGTGGGTAAAATATATATTTAGAGCATCGTAAAGTTTATTGAATGTATAAAAACAGTACTGTACACGATAAATTCCACCTCAAAGCCTCAATTTAAGCCTTGGCTTTCCTAAACTAAGGGTACATTTAGACAAACATAAGACATTGTGGGTGATGCCTTCAGCTGTACTTCCACCACAGGCACACAAATATTCATGCTAATTGCTGAAGGTCTTTTTAGGTCAAATAAGTTTGCATAATTTGTCTGTTATTTAAGTCCATCACTCTAACGTTGTTCAGAAATCCTCACCTTAGAAACTGCTTAAAAAAAACTCCAGTTTGCATAAGAATCTGTTTGCGTTCCCTAAACTTACTCGGTTTATAATGTTGATTGATTGATTGATTGATGTTTTACGCCGTGACCAAGGGTATTTCACTAACATGACGGCTGTGATGTAACAACCAAAGAATGTAAAGTCACTTCAAAATTAACTTGTTTGGGAAGATAATGTTCATCCAGTGCGCAGTGTGGCAGAATATTATTTGAGATTATTATCGAACATTTATTGAACAAATTGTTGGCAAGGTTGGTGGTTTTCTGCTATCTTGTGTTAAACATATGATAAAATAAGATTGTTTTTTCCTCTTCAAAAGTCTTCATTCAGATCATCTGAGGGCCAAAGGAAAAGAAGCTGTGGTTATCAAGTTTATCATCACCTATTGTCTGGGTGATACTGCTGTTATAAGCCAAATGTCTCATGGGAACTAATTTATTTCTGTTATTCTTTAAGATTCTGAAGTTAATTTTGAATCCTGATAGGCTATAGAAATCACCAATAGTAGCCTCCCCTTTGTCCGATACGACTCAATGAGAACCCAATAGCACATCCTAGCACCGCGGCAACAATAATGGATGCGATACACGTGAAGAAAGCATAGCTGCTCCATTTGATTGAATATCTCAAATCCCCTTGACTGTATGCTCGATTAGACATCACTGTAACAAATAAGGTCCCATTCATTGACATTGGTGGAAATACAATTTACACTAGTAACATTGCAAAAGAAAATCTTCAAAAGCTAGATAATTGTAGGCCCTAAACTAAGGCAAAATCTGTTTTATATTTGGATAATGTATCAAATAATTTTATATAAAAATTTGAAGGATAAGTCTTTAATGAGCAAATAAACTAGCCTTGCCATTAAAGGATATTACTAAATTATTCTAACATAGTTTATTTACATCTGAATATCTCTAATTGACTTTTGCAGTAAGGCCTGTTAAAATATATTTATACTTTTCACCTATAATAATGTTTATTTCATTATTGTTTAACATCATGCTCAAGGGTATTTCAGTTATACGAGGACTAAAACCCAGGAAGAAACCGCGTAAAAACTATGTTATGATCTCTGCCACCACCAGAAATCTTTTCTTCATTACCTCGGTTCAAAACAAGACTTTAAACTATATCGAGTACAGTGAAAGGGACTAAGAATTAAGTAAAACCAACCGACCCTTTCCGCGGCCCAGACAGTCCTGTAAAACTTACCAGCGAAGAGAATAGCGATTGGGCCCACCAATGGGTTAATGATTGTACAGAATATGGCCAGAAGCAAGTAGTTATGGGGTTTGGGCCCCACATAGTGACCCTGGATGATGGAGGGGTGGAGGAAGGTGGGGTCCCGTGTCACCAGTATCTCCTTCGACGAGTTACCTAAGTACTTCTCATTAACACTGGTCATGATGATTCTGTCAGATTTCTGTAAATTAATAATTAAATATTCTATATATTTAATTATGATAATAAACACATATAAATATAAAAAAAAATAGCTTTCAATAAACAGTAGGCTAACCACTTGACAAAAGGAACAGACACAGGTAAATGTCGCCCCAATATCACTCGTCTGTGACAGAACACGTACACTTTTTCTTATTTCTTTAAAATAATGACATTACTACTGTAAAGTATAGCCTACCTGTTCCTGTACTTGTTTGAGAAACGAACGTTATCTTCCGGAAGTCTTAAAAGTTATTTAAGTTATTAAAACACGGAAGAAAAATGGTTTACCTGGAATGTTTAAAAGCACCTAGTACTCAAATATATGCGACCTATTTCCTTAACCGGAAATTCAAATCTCAGGTGAAAACATCTCAATGCGCATGCTCTGGACAGGTGAGTCAGGTGCGCATGTCACCTTGGCGTTTATTGACAATGAATCATTGGTTGTTAATAAACACTATGTACCATGAATTATAACTTGTGAGACCACCCTGTAAGATAAGGATTATTGCGAAGCTATACTAGCCATGTGCCACATCGCCTAATGCTACAACCACACACGACAAAACACATTTTTAGGCCCTTCAATATTTGTAGCAAGGACTTACATAGAATAATTCAATATAACTCCTGGATAGTACTATATTTAAATCCCGCTTTTTTCAGTGTCAACTTTAATCCTTCCTTTCCAAAACAGGTTCTTGAAAATTATCTTTGTTTTGTCAAAAAATTATTTTACCACCCTGAATGCACCCCACAGAGCTCCACGGATTATTTTACCAAAATGTCACCTATTCACAGGTATCCCACAAGAGTAGGCCTACACGAGCTTAATTTGTTCAAACCTTTCGTTCGAACAAACTTATCGTCTCATTCTCCCCGTCCTCTTGGTCCTCGGGGAATGGAACAATCTCCCTTTACAATTGAAATCCATCAGATCAACGTCGTTCAAATCACGTCTAAATAATTATCTTCTTAATACGTCTTAATAAGTCTTATAATGAATCACGCCTACATTTCTTTTATATTTTGGGACATTTATTAAGATCGCAATAATTAGAAAACAGCCATCAGATTCGATTTATAATCACATTACTTGTATACCGGTGTTAAGGATAAAACAAGCCCCTCGAGGGTTTTTATTACCGCCAGCTCTCATTTATGTTTTCAAATATTTTATCTTCCATTGTGTTGTTCTAAAGACAACTTCATTGAATAAAGTTCAATTCAATTTAAAAATATATTTTTTTGTATCAAAAGAAAATCTTTCTTTCTTTATTGCAGGAACGAGCCAAAGGCTCTTCTCCTCAATTATTGATACAGAAGTGAATTAAAAGTACATAAATAATACAAGTAAACAATATATCAGGCGGAAAGTATCATTGAATGTGTGACACAATTTCATTTCGTAGGCACATCGCTTTCTTTATGTATTTAAATACAGATTGTAACGAAAAAGTAGCATTTGGGTTCAACAACTTATTGAATTTATAATTTGTCGGGAAATTACAAAAGGATTTTTTAAAACATGATTTTCGCATTCCCGAATATACAGGGCAGCATAACAAGAAATGGTACTCTTCCTCAGCTGTTTTTGATTTACAAATTTTGCAAGTACGGTCTTTTCTGGGAATGTTAACAAATAAATAGAAACAAACAATCCGCCAGATTAAAATCTGGGTTTCCCCATCGTTTGACTGATAGCAACGTCCACCCCCATGATATCCACACTCAGGATAAATGATTTCTAATCCATAGGTGGACAGAAATAACAAGTGGTGGTATTTAACCAACATAGCCTACTGACTAAAGTATTGTCGCTCGATGCGTCGAAGTATATATATGTTCGAGACGATTTTGTGTAGCCTAGTTAAACAAGAGGCACATAGGGTATATAATTTCTTGTTGAAGAAAATAAATAAATAAAATAAACCCATGCAGAAGAAAGCACCTAGCAAGAATATTAATAAATAATAAATAAGGTATAAAATAGGATAAAAAATAAGTATTTATTCAAAAGGAGAACCAGGGCTACGTTACTTTCTAACAAAATAAATTGACAAAACATCACACGTAATGCAGTTATAGCTATTAAATGGTAATGAAGTTGTGCAGTATGTATGAGAAATATGTCGTTTTTTCTGTCAACATTTGTTGGTATATAGAAAGGAATGTTGAACGAATGACGAATGTCGTCAATTTTAAACACACACGTTATAAAGGCCTACTGTCGACTTGTGGTGCACATGGCTCGTCATACCTATCTGCCGTCGTACTTATTGTCGACAAGCCATTTCCATCAAAATAACATAGGCCTACCCAGCTTAGAGATTTGTTCAAAATCTAGATTTTTACTGTTTGTTTATGGGTGGGTTTTTTTTTTCTCGTATTTATTTTACTTACTCCTAAAAAAAACCCTCTCTTGGCGTAAAACACCACTCACAGCAACAACTTTTTATCAAGTGAGGCGTATGGCCTCCAATGTTCCGTATGTATTCGAAAGACATTTGAATAAGTAAATACATTCACAAGATATTCGTCGGATATTCGCACGACGTTCGAAAAAATTTTCGAATATCAAACCGAATAAATTATAGTTCTCTTCAATTACAAAATATTTAACTTCTTTATTGAATACTATAACACGAGTTCAAGGCTGTACGGACATTTTGAATGTGTATTACAGCAAAACAAAGTGGCGCTACACGCCACAGATTGGCTGCACTACACTTGGCAACTTATTGTAAAATATTGTGCTAAATTTGTCCTGTAGCGCCTCTTTAATTGCAAAATATTTAACTTTCTCTTGAATAGTTTAAGAGCCGCTTTATGTGATACGGCCATTTTGAATGTGTAATAAAGGAAAGCAAAGAGGCGCTACATGCCAAAAGTTGGTTACAACACCCATAACAACATACTGTGTAACAATATGTGTGGCGGCCTAAGGTTGGTTCATCACTAAGACACTAACAAAAGACTGGTCTGATGTAGGAAAATGTGGTTTATTCCGTAATTGACAATTGTTATGAGAAATCATGAGGATAAAGTGGTAAAGGGGTAACCAGGGGAGGAACTCTTCCACATGAATAATTACAGGCTACACCCAGTCTCGCGTGAACCAGACCTCTCGCGTTAACTAACGATCCGCGAAGAGGGTCTGGTAAAGGTTAAGAACCACTAAAAAATCTCTCTACTATTTATGTATTAAATTTGCAAAGTTCATTCTTCCAAAAAGTGTATGAAAAAAAATTATTGAGCATATTGTGATACCTTGAAAGAAAGAGGGGCATTTGGGCTCTCAAAATTGTACAAAATAAATATAGCTTGTCCACCTTGACTTTGAGCTACAGCACTTTCGAACGGGGTTGTGTCTAAAATCTCCATGGAAACACTGAAACGGGCTGAATTTTAAATTTATTAAAAATCCCTATTTATTTTTAGCTACAAATGAACTATTGTCATATTTCACAAGGTATTATATAACAAATAAAAATTATCAGCAATATTCAAACCTCTCAACTCTAAGGTAGGTCTCAATAACAGCCAATCTCCTCTCCCCCGACACCCTTCTGCTGAATGTTTTTGCACAAATCCTAATGGTGGTTCATAACCTATAGTAGTCTCGCGTGAACCAGGCCTCTCGCGTTAACTTACGATCCGCGAAGAGGGTCTGGTCAAGGTGCATTTAAAAAATTTAAAATAACACCGCTCCCGAAATCACCGAGCTCGTGTTCTGATAAGTTTCTGACGACTCCTTTTCAAAAATATTTCAAACATTAAATACCCAAAACCTATCTGTCTAAGCACAATTTTATTCATTCTAGATATATATTTTTCAGTTTGAAGCATATTTACCCCGTGCTTAAAAGCACATGTAGTAAACAAAATGTACGTAACACGACGGCTCCATGTTCGAAGTGCGTCACTACTGTGCTTTTAAGCACGGGGTAAATATGCTTCAAACTGAAAAATATAAATCTAGAATGAATTAAATTGTGCTTAGGTTTTGGGCTGTATATTTATAATGTTTGAAATATTTTTTAAAAGAACTTATCAGAACACGAGCTCGGTGATTTCGGGACCGGTGTTATTTTAAACTTCTTAAATGCACCTTTACCAGACCCACTTCGCGGATCGTAAGTTAACGCGAGAGGTCTGGTTCACGCGAGACTAGGTTACACCACGAGCATATTCTGAAGAGCGGCATAATAGGGAAGTCACTCTAAAGTCAAAAATGCAAACAACTGCGAATGACTGACGACCGGTCACATGCATCCCCCCTTGAAACATATGCCCTCATGATAACTAGAAAAAAATGTAACACTTTAAAAGAAAAAGGCAAAAACATTCAAAAAGATTTACATATCAGAAAAATTCTATGAGCGATAAAACATCGCCGAGCGGGGCAAATGATAAGGATTTTTAGTGTGTTGTCCCGCTGTCTGTCGTGTAGAACGTCTGACATGTTCAGTCATGTTAGTAGTGTCAGGTTCAGGTAAAGTAGGATTCTGTATCTCTCAGGGACCTTCATGACCTGGATGAAAAATAATGTATCCGGGGTAACTGGGAATCTCTACGTCAAATTGTTCATTGTCTATTAATTTGTCTTGGAGTTGGGTATGGGTTTTGTTTGTTCTATTGAGTTCGACTGGAGTTATTTCAGACCTTCCTACTCTCCTGGGATCACCTACATCATCTGCTGACAAGATTGTGTACACTCCCTCGTTGTGATCCACAACTTTATCAACTTTCTGACCAAACCTGTCGGCGATCTTACATCTCCCTTGTGGGTGCTGTCGACGATAAACTTGAGTCCCGATTCTGATCGTTTCATCTGTTATATTTCGATCATGCCTCCTTTTTCGTGCAAAAAATTTGGTTTCCAGTTGTCTTTGAACGTGTAGGCGTGCTTGCCAAATTCTCGCCTGGTGAATAGATACCCAATTTCTATAGTATTTCTCAGAAATGTCGGCTTCCTGTTGTCCAAGGCCAAGCAGTTGGTCTACTGGTAGAGAGATATTTCTACCAAACAGCAGGTAATATGGAGAATAACCCGTATTCTCCATACCATTGCTCGCTCCATCCATTAAGGTGAAGTCTATCGAAACTATCCCCATCGGACAATTAGCTGGTAGTCTCTTGAGTGGTGTCCTAACAGGTCAATAGGGTCCTTTATCGCGTGCACATCTGTCACAACTATTAATGTGTTCCTTTACCCAACTTGAAATGAAAGGAAACCAACATCTTTCTCGAATAAGCATTTCCATCCTGTCAGCTGCAGGGTGACCGGCAGAATCATGTAGACTCTGGAGAACCTTTTCCTGTAGACAAACAGGAAGAACAATCTGAAAAGTCTCCTGGTCCTGTTGATAGCATTTCCTGTAAAACACACCATTCTTTCAGACTACCTTCTCCCATTGCCTTAGAAGGCATTTAACTGATTCAGACTCAGCTGAGCGTTCTTTACTGGTTGGTAACCTGCCTAACTTCCTGTAATGTATAAGTCTGCCTATAACTGGGTCATCCCGACGAAAAGCAACCATGCTGGATTTGTCCTAAGCTGACAGTGTGGTAGATCCTGGTACGTTGGAAACCATATCCGCATCAATATAATTAAACAGTAGCCTTCATATGAACTCTGAAGTGCTAAACTTTGTAAATCGATAGGCAAGAGTGAGTTTCCACTTATTTGACAAGTCAATACTGTACCGACTTCCTCGGATTCTGAAATGTCATCATTGTCAGGATTGGGTAATCTAGACAGTGCGTCTGCATTGATGTTGAGCTTACCCTGTTTATATATGAATGTAAAATTAAAGCTGGATAAACTCGTTGGCCCATCTTTGTTCTAGTGCTGGAACTTTGTTCTTAGTCATTACATAGGACAGCGAGTTGTTGTCAGTATACACCACAAACTGCGACGCAATAAGGCAAGGCCTGCTTACCACAAAGGGCCCACTTTAATTGTATTATTTCAGTCCGTTCACTGGAATAACCACCTTTTGTTCCGCAAGAAGCGTAAGCTAGAACTCTTAACTTTCCCTCTTGTAGCAGTGTAAAATCTGGAAAGGTAAGCATTGGTGTACTGGTAAGTTTTCCTTTAAGGATATGAAAGGATGTGGCACACTCGTCGTTCCACAACTCAGTAATGATACTTTCTTTAGATGCTTTTTTAGAGTTCCGTTTTACAACACACTGGCTTATCACATCATTCAAGGGTTTGGCAATGGATGCAAAGCCTTCTATGAAACGTCGATAGTATGGCGCAAATCCTAGAAAAGGCATTAGCTGTATTAATGTCCGAGGAACTGGCCATGTCGACACAGAGCTTTTTTTCCCCAGAACTTTTGTAAGTGCCAAAACTTGCATCAGTCTAATTTCAAGTTGAAGGTTCTTTTATTAGGAAATATACCATACGGCAACAA
>JAVFBZ010025009.1:0-11340 GCA_032466195.1 Katharina tunicata
CAGTGTAAAGAAGCAGACAGACACCTAAGGTGATGGGTTGAGGAGAGACATGAACTAAAGGGCCTCACACTGAGCTGATTGAACCCTTGATGATCCCCTTGATGATGCCCGGGTCAATCAGGACATATCACAGTATCTATAGATCTGTCTACAAACTTCTACTGTCCTTTATATGCTCTGTTAAATATCAAGTCATTTAAGATTGGGAACTAAAAAGTCAACTTTTTAAATGTAATCAAAGCAAAAAAGGGGAAATTCGGGTGCACAGTGTACCTTTTGTATTGCAATTTACAGATTATATAAAATACATAAGGTGCATAAGAAATGAGCTGTCAGCTAGGTTTTACCACAAATACATGTACCTTATCTACGAATTTCATCTCAGCATAAACAATTCTCATCAAATGGATTGACAGCCTGTATACTACAAAACGCTGTTAATACATATGATACTGCCCTTGATGAAATATGTGGGTGTGTTAATGCCAACTAAAAGCAACATACATAGATACTTAACAGCATGACCTTAGCTTCATGGGCACACAGGAAATGATCTTTCAAATCATTAATTCCGGAAATTTGAAAATCTTCCTCATCATAGATTAGCAAGGTCAAAGTTCAGGAATAAAACTCTGGCAGGAAGTTTTCAAGTTCACAATGAACAGGTCTAGACAGAATAAATCTTCCTACTTTTCCTTTCTTCAGAAAAGAATTAGCAATGCCTATATTTAAACTTACAGCGTATTTAACTTCTATTTCTAAAACTTTTTTCATGCCATTTTTAAATAAGTAATTCTCACTTCAAATATTGTTTTGAGATGCAATATTTACAAGAATCATTAACATGTTTACCTGAATTTTTTTTACCTTTTTATCAGGTAAACAAAATGTAATCCTGACACAATCAACAGCAACATGTAGTCTTATAACAGAATGTTCTATTTTAAATTTGAGTAAGCCAAAATGTAGAGATCAAAGCGGTGTAGTTAATCTTAATTAATGCCCATGTGTCAGAAAGGCTTTAACGGCCTGGGGTACTAAATTGGATGTCAGTTGACATCACTTTGTATCTATAAGTGACTTTCAGACTGTCATTTACTGACAAATTCTGCTTTTATCTGTGACATGTCTATTTGCACTGGAAATTTTCCTCAACAAGTAGTGACAAATTAGACTGGTTCTAAAGGCGTGTCATCAATGTCTTCAATGGAATTTTTGTAAAGTTTTTATTTTTCATAACTTAGTTGTTTTTTTTATAAGGGCTATTTTATTGGACTAGTATATTTTGATTCTTGTGATGAAATTTGCCCAATATGTGTAGTGTAGGCTTCTGTGTTATTTGGCACAGCATGCAATGTTCATCTATATGTAAACTCTATTTGCTTAATTAGATGAATGTTACAGGTTTAGTTTTAATTCTGATTTTCGCACGCTAAAGCTTAAGATTCTGTAAGGCTGTGTGATCTGTACTACAGTGTACAACCATCTGATTGATCAGCTCAAAGAGGGGTTAAGTACACTAGAGTTACTTCCCTTGAATCCACATGCTTTCACAACTGTCCTCTATATTGCAGTACAACAGTGTTACAAACTTAACCAGAAGCATTGGAAATATCTATTTTACTGCACCGATTTAGCCTATTGCCTGTATTCTTCAGTACATGACACTCATCAATCAATGGTTCCTTTTTTAGTCAATAATTAATTTGACTTCATGAGAAAAAGTGTGAATTTTCATTTTAAACAAATTACTTTGAAAAAACATGTGAAGGGTTGACACCTAGAATTTAATTATAAAATCAATAAGAAATTGTTCCAAGTTCAATGGAAGCGTATATATGAAAGTTAATTAAAGTTTGGTTCAAGAAATTGATTCTCACTTGCAAACATTGCAAGTTTATACTTTTTAAAAATACACTGGTAACAGTCTTTGCTTTAAAAAAAGCAAATCACAAAAAATTGTGAAGCAAAGATTTTTATATTATTATTATTAAGTCTGTGTTTTAGTGACAGCATGTAAGAAACATTTGAACTTTGCACCCACCCACCCTCAACCTGAAGTAAGATAGTCATTTTGGAGGACCAGATATTTAAAAAAATATAAAAAAATCTGTTCTGAGTTTAATATTTTTTTTGGAGAACTACAGGGAAGATCAATTACTTTGACTGTATTATTCTGTTTGTCCGCCATAAGGGAGGTTATTTCAAATGGGTAAAACTACCCTAAACTACACTAGCAGCAACCAGTACAATCATAGGATATTAACACAACGAAAAACTAAACTTATTATAATTAATATACAATATTTAGACGTTAATTGTACTACTGTATAATACAATGTTCAAACATGTACACATACTTGCGTTGCTTATATATTTTGCTTAATTTGATTATTTGTTTCTGCCTTTATATATGCCTTATGTAATTTTGTGTCGGCTTGGTTTAAATGTTAAGCAGTTTTTTGCTGCCAAGTGATTGCCTTAAGTTCACAGCGAACTTTAAACAACTTTTATGCTTAATATCATTGCTGCTTTTATGCCTTAAGTTAGATTTTAGTTTAGTAGATACATTTTTAGTAATAAATTTATCAAGCCCAATCTGTGTGTTTGTGTTTTTTACAGACAAAGCACAAAATATATTGGAACATCACTGCTTGCTAATTTATACTTCCAAAAGCAGAAGAACTACATCCCTGTACAGATAAGCAATATCTTGTTGTCAATATATTGTATAAAAAGAAACAATTTTTCAAAAATGCGTTTGCAACATTGATCCTTATTCAAAGTTATGCCCTTTCTAACAAATAAAACGGACTGATCTTAATTTTTGCTACAAAAAAGAGACATTCAAATAAAGAAGATAGAAGATGATTCTAAAACCAGTAGTTCAACAGATTAGTACTAATTAACATAGTGTGTGTAATTACTCCATCAGTTCTACAAAATTTGAAAAATGCAGAAACAATTTTCTTATGGATAACTACTTCTTTATTAGTTTCCGTATAGGTACATGTAGGTACTAATACCATTTTCAAGCATATATATATTTCATAAACTTGAAACAGTACCTGTACCTATACTGCCAGTTTAATAATACAGAAATTGTTATCCATAAGAAAATTGTTTCCTATTTACTCTGTACCAGCTTCTGAATGTCACTCAACATTATGAACTCTTGACGGTAACACAAAGTTAAAACGTCATCAACGTCAACAGGACATTAATGTTGGCGAGTTTTTCGTTAATATGAAATTTGCACAAATATGTTAAGAAACGTACCTGTCGTCATCGATGAGTCCACTGCTCTTCTGCATACATTCCTTGACAGCCTGCATGCCTTCACGGAATCTCTGTTGGAGACGCCGAGCGTACAGGGACGCACCGCCTTCACTCATATAGCCACTACAATTGTCATCAGGACGGTTAGTCTTCAAGATATCCCCATCTGACATGTAACCCGATACGTAATCATAGGTATCCATATCGGAATTGTAATCTGGTTCTAGTATATTAGACCCTGCACGTTTCACATGATTTGGAAACATCCTTGAAGGATCTGCCAGTGATCTATTGATAGCTAAGCGACTAGAAATACTCCCGTACATAGAGGTTGGCACAGAAATCCCCGGGATGTGGAAGTTTTTATTATGACCTTGAGCAGAAGTCAGGCCCCGGAAATATCCGTAAGGCAGTGCACGCATAATAGGCTGCATTGGTTTAATGTCTAGTGTTTCCCCTGAGTCGTCCGTAAAAGTGGTCTCTTGTTTATCAGAGAACGTTGTCTCCTTGGGTACATTACTTATTGTCTCTGTTCTAACTTCCGTGTCGAATGTGGTCTCCATTTTTTCAGTTGGTCTTGGATGTGATGGTAAAGTAGCAGTAGATGGTTGGGGGTGGGACACATGAGACACATGGGGGACATGAATTTTGGCACTGGGGGATTGCGACAGTAAACTTTTCACACCTAATTTGGGAGAGTTTGACACACTTTTTTCCGAACCAGATAACTCATCACAACTTGAAGGTCTAAAGATAACACTGTCGTTTGAAGAACCACTTCTGTTGCCGCCACTATTTGACGATGGCGTTGAATCACTGTGACTGTTAGCTCCAGTGCTCAGCGAATCACTACTGCTAATACTGGCATTACTCATGTCCTTCAACGGTGGAGATTTTCCTGGCGAGGCCGCCCTTTGCAATGCTGATAAATTAGTTTGTGTGTTGCCGTCAGATTTCATCACAAGAGAAGCCTGGCTATTACTCGATGACACCGACTTTATAGAGTTCCCTGATGGTGAATACAAAGTGTTTTGAGGTTGTTTGCAATATGTTGTGTTATGCTGCGTAACTTGGTCACATTTCAAAACATTCTGTGGCGTAATTGGTCGTCCAGACATATTAGGATTTCTGGGAGGTAATGGAGGTGCTGAGGATTGAGATGGTGATGGTATAGAACCCTTGGAATATGGAGAGTTATTACTGATAGCATTATGCATTCTGTCAATCCGAGACTCACCGGATCTGTCAAATTTTGCTTCCATGCTAGCATTTGGTTTTGACGATGATTTTGATTGTCCTAAATCAGAATGTTGTGAAGACGTTTGCTGCATTTGAGATCCTTTAGAATTTAATGACGTAGGTTTCTGAGAATAGGTACCATTGCCATTGCTCTTTGAGTCTTTACTTTTACTTTTCTCCACTTTGTCACCATTGTTCTTAGAGCTTTTAGAGCCAGGTTTTGGAATCCCAGTGGAGCTGTATCCTGGTATATTAGATGATGGTGCAACTCCTGCCGCAGATGACAAAGAGGTGGATGACGTAGATGGCTTTGGTTTGCATCCTGAAGCAGATTTTGGTATTAAACTACTGACTTTAGAGCCTTTCTTTGAAGGTGGGGGGCTATTTTGGGAGGCATGTTTATCCCCTTTATCTGAACATTTAGCACCAAGACTTTTCCTACTTAGAGTGGGTGAGTTACGGTGGGCTGACCCACTGCCTGGTAATGGCGGCTGCCCTTGAGGCGATGGTGATGGTGAAGGTGTGCTCCTCTTGGACGTGCTGTCTTCAGCAGCCTTCTTACCACTGGCAGCATCTCTCTTACTGCTTGATCTACCCCATCCTTTCTTGAGACCACGGATACCAGTTTTCGGACTGCTGGAACCGCTAGTTGCACCATCGGTTGAGCTGGTGCTTCTGAGGCTGGCGCTGGCTGACTTAGAATCAGACTTAGCCTCTGCCTCAGACCGGGAGCTAGAGCTGGCAGTGGTGCTAGTGCTGCTTTTAGAGGCACTTTTCACCACACCAGACTTGCTCTTCTCCTTTTCTTTGGAATTGAAAAATTTGAATTTGTCCAACATAGAGTTTTTGTTGGCTGCTGAACCCTTTTGTAAACCTTTGGAAGAAGTTCCTGATGAGCCGGTCCCTGAGCCTGTAGAGCTTGTGGAACTGGTTGAAGTGGAGAGTTTGCTAGCGTGCTTGTCTGAAAAAGATGGGCCTCTGGTAGCACCAAGTCCGCGCCCTCCTGGAGTGGGAATCCCAGAATACTGGGTGCCAGGTGAGGTGGCTCTGGTTGGGATACCACTAGGTGTCTCCTTGGAGCAATTATTGTTGAGATTTCTACTGTTGAGCTGTGAGGTCCCTACCAAAGATAGAAAAATGAAAGCTAAATATTAGCTCTTTTGTGACATTAGAGAAATTATTATTTTAACAATCACAAAATGGCAAAATGGAGGAGAAATTTTATTGCCAAAAACTCTCATTCCAGCAATAATTTTTAAAAATAGAAAAAAACATTCGCTGTGTGTCTTTTAAAATAATTTTATAAAAAAGGTGTACCTCAAAGATAACAAAAAATTGAAAATAAAATCAAAACATACGTATAATAAATCAAAGCACACCATAGGGAAATAAAATATACAAAGCTTAAAGTATAGAAAAATGTTCTTAGAAATTCTCATTATTCAAATTTTGGCAGAATTGTTGGAATTGTCTGCCTTGATGATTTTTAGTCAGACAGAATAAACAGCAGTGCCATTATGAGATAGATTGATTGGTCTCGAGGCTCTCATCTGTGAAATAAGAACACTTAGTCTGGGCAACAAGCTCTCCTCAACTTAAACCTGTCAATAACCTACGGATGAGCATTCAGTTAAGGAAAAAGGAAATGTCTTTTCAAAGGAAAACTGTCTGGAACCTTGCCTTGTACATCACAATTAATCACTTATATCGGTTCCATCTTCAAATTTTGTGGTTACTTCGGATGAAGTAAGAAATCAGTGATATTACCAGTCATTGAGAAATGGTAAAATCTTCAGTTTTGTTCTTGTTTTATCAAAAGTTTAATCGTATCATTCATTACCCAATTGATTACCTGGCATTTATTGAGACAACAACACGAACGTTTGAAACCCAAGAAGACCATATGCTGCAAAATTCACGTCATTTATTTTTTTAGTTTTGCAGAATTCCAAGAAAACTGAATTATCTCAAAACCACATTTCCTTTCCTGTCAGGTTTTCAGAAATACTATTCAACAAAGATGACTCATATAGCTCTGTTGTAAAAACTTTCTAGGGTTCTGGGGTAGTCAGTTTCAATTAGTTGGAGGTCTACTCTCATATAACATTTTATTGATTTTACAAGACTATCCTTTAGAAGTGGCTCCAAATAAACCAGACCTTACTTCCCTTGTTAAGAAGTAATGGCAGACACCCAATACTCGTGAAATCAGGCGTAGAAAGAAACCAGACGATCTGGAATAAAAGCTGTCATCTGAACTAGAATCGACTCATCTTAACACACACAGTGGGTCCTTACATAGACAATGTACATATATAAATCAACAACAAAATATAGGAACATGATTATTGGACATCTAAAGGTATCGTTTTCTGGTAAATTTATAGAGCGTTTCCGTTCATCTTCTTTTTTTATAAACTTGACCTATTGACTGCCATTCCATGTATCTTTGAATTTGTTTGAACTATATCCTTTAGACGTAAAGTTCTGCCTACTACTTTCCAAATCAAAAGATTACTACTAGACTTAAATATTTAATATAGAAAACTAACAAATGATAGACAAAATCTAGGAAAAAAGAATGTTAAACCCAAAACTCAAATTGACATAGAACGGTAATTCAGAAAAGGATGAAATACAGAGAATAAAATAAAGTATGTTAGTAGGCCTATACAGGAAGCTGTCAATCAAGTAGGTCTATCTTGAACCACATTTAAGTATTGCTAGATCTATATCCAATTGGTGTGGGTATCCTTAACTCAGGTGAAGTGTCCGTCTGTTGTTAAGCATTGTCTGGAGGTAACAAGTACAGAGCACTACTCTTAACTTAAGGTCCAGACCACAGGCATTTCCCTACAGACACAATGGGTCACTAAAGTCTTATGAGATTTATCTTTCCTTTGTCTTGTATGTTGTGTTCTACTAATTAAAACAGTTTATTTGGGCAACAAATTTTGGAGAAAGTTTTCATGAAATAAAATACAATGAGGCTACAAGTGTTATTAAAGAATGTACAGTACACAGACATTTCTTATTGGAAAGCAACTTAAAGACAACAGATAATTACCATCATTTCAGTGTAATAATATATGATAATTGTTATTTTTTTTCTTTATAAATTGTGTCAATATATCACTAAAACAAACCCTCATATACGGGCAAATCACCCATTTTAACCCCAAATTTCTTTTTTAACAAGTACAAAATTTAGTTTAAAAAATCTGACTCTTTAAATTCCGTTTATTATAAATTTTTTACTACATGATAACCTTAATTCAATGTTTATTTATTAAAGATAACATTCTTTTTATTAATACCAAGATAAAACATCTGAGAGTGAATTATGCCATGATGTAATTATTTTGTTAAAAAAAAAATTGTAAACGTGTTACCGATGCAGGCCAACAGACTTCAGGGTCCAGAGAAGAGGGTTTCACAAAATCTGATCTTATACCTAACTTGAAACAAATCAGGATCTATACAGGCACCTCAATCTTTGGTGCTATAACCCTGAACTAATATACTGGTTGACATTCCCCCAGGGTAAACCTCCAAGCCCTTTTAACATCTAATTGATAATAAACTGTTGGAGATCGTATAATTCAGCAGTAAAGGTCCTTCCAGGTAGACATCAAAGTAGAGCACACCTTAACGCCCTCAGGTAACACAGGTTAATCACTAGACTGATCAGTGACAGATAATACGACTACTTCATCAAGGATCAGATCTACATAATGAGTTCTTTATTTGACAAGAAAATCTCCATGTTTTGGTCATGTCAACCAGTGGGGTTTCCTGTATTCATTTTTTTAAAGTACTGATGTGTTATCAAGGTTACGACCATCTACAAAATTGACTATATCAATACATGTATCCCTGTTTTGGTCTCTGTAACCAGTGCGATTTTCCTGTTATTATTGTGGGCATTTTTTGTTCTTTTTTGGTCTTGTTAATGAAAAGCTGTTGATTCTTACCTGATATATAACTAGCTACAGCATAGGTCACATTACATACTTCATCTAATTAACAAAAATAGTATGTATTTCTGTTTATATATTTCAGACTTTTTATAAATATCATTTCATTTAAATAATCCTGACATTACAAGGTTTTTACTACATCCTAAAAGGTAATAGATAATCTTCTATTTTCCAACCAGTAGGTTTCTGGTAGTACTGTATGCCTTTCCTCGTTGTTGCTTTTGTTGTCTTAAAACATTTATTATACATGTAGACTATTTGTTTAACTGAACCATTAGCATGAATGAGAATTTTGAAAACAAACATGTTCGTTATCAGCCCATATTTGTACAGATTTCTATCAAATTAGACAATTAAAATGGCAACGTGGGAGTGTTTTGTCAAGTTTTGAATAACACTTTTTATGGTAGAAGGGAAAATAAGTCAATATCGATGTCTGATATGTAAGAAACGTGGGAAGATGGTCTCTTCTGGCCTGCCACAAATGTGATATGCAAACCATAATTAGTATTAAGGAAATATAAAGCAAAAAACACGGGAATTGACCAATTTCCAGTACTAAAATATTCTGCAGTGCTGGATAAACTGATGTAATGAGACGACATGGGGACAATTTATCAGACAACATATTTTAAGTGGTTTGATGAATAGACCCTAGTAAAGTTTGTTGTACTTACAAATCTCCAAAGAGTATGGCTGGGTGGTTCTGAAATCGTTCCTCAAATGAATCTTTGGTGGTATAACAAGGTAAGCCATTTTGAAATGTTCTAGTCAACTAAAGTTAAAACATTTCCAAAACTAATTTTCGAACTGTGCTATACAAGCCTTTATGCTTTCAGACAACCTGTGTTATCGGGAACAATACACTATAGTTTTAAACTGACCACTCCTATTTAATACTGGGCGGCTGAATCACCCTAAAAGCACACCATTCAGGATGGACCTAGGGAGCCAACATAAAGCCATGAAATTACCATATGTGAATTTGTTTGAGCCAGTTTATGAGTTGGTGAATATGTAGGATGTTTGATAGATAAGGTGGTCAGGAAGATTCAAACCTATTCCTAATATATTGTAGTTGATATTTCCTTCATATCTATACTTTGAGGAGAGGGCCTTGTATCAACCACAACACAAATAGGAAAGAGCTAACAGCACCTATAAAGGAATGCAATTAGATTTTCGGACAACGCATTACAAGTAGGGGTTGTGTTTTAAACAAATTCAAATGAGTTGCCAGGCAAATAACTTCAAACACCTATAAAATAGGCCACTTATGATATTGGAAAGGTGCTCTTTCTACAGAACTCAACACAATCCAAGTGTTATGAAAAAAATAAATGCATACGTCTGTCCCCTTTATCAGGTGCAAAGTGTTTATTTAACTTAACTAGAGCTGGTGTGGAAGTCACTAAATAGAAATACCAGGGAACAAGTTCAGGTGTGTGGTAAATATCACATGTATTTGATACCACCCTGGACAGTTTGGTAATGACTAACAGACAGAACCTACAAATACAGTTATACATTAAACAAAACTCTCAAGTTTAGTCTGTAAGATGAATTCTAGAATGTTATGACTACCACTGAGAAGCTTTACAGCAACATAATAAAGCAAAGGTTTGATCAATAAATCGGAAGGTTGAGTCAATCATGAATTTCTATCTTTTTTTAAGAGTTGTTATTTTGCTGAATTTTATAAGCATATAGTTACAATATTTTAATTTTTTTTCCCTACTGGACTCTAAAATATAATTTGATAAAAGCATAAAACTGAAAACTATATACACATCAGGTACAAAGTGTTTAACTATCTAGCGGGTGTCAAAGTGAGTTAATTTCAAATATCAGGAACAAACTAAAGAAGTTGAGGTGTTTGGTAAATATCACAGCTCACTAATATCTCCCTTGACACTTCATTGAAGACTTACAGACAATAGGTACATTGCACCAAGTGTTGGTAATTGAGTGTCAGGGGATCAATGCACCCAATAAACTTTGGTCTGTATACAAAGATGACCATATGCACACAGCAATTACCGTAGATAACAGCAAAAATGTCTGCTAACACATTCAGTTCACTGACCACCACTGGGGATCGTCATCCAGAGCTTCTTGTGCCCTGGTGCCCTCTGAACTAAGGGGCCGATTTGTCTGGTCTGTCAGTGTTGTTGAGTATTGTTTTCTTCACCCATGGGGCTTGCATGCCGTCATATGAGTGAAATAACTTTAAGTACGACATTAATCCCCAATCAAGCAAACCCAATTTACTAAATGTTGATCAACTTAAATTTGACAAATAAATGTTAGCAGTGACTAATCTATTTTAACCAGTTTGGTTTGAAGCAAAATGGACACTACAACGAATCGGCTTCCTGGTGCCCGTTATCTCAGAGGGCACAAGGGCACATGAAGCTCCCACCATCGCCCTGTTATGAAAATAAGGAACATACCAACAGATTCGTGAAAAATAATCGCTTAAGTTACCTATAGATAAGCATTAGGAGTCATGGCAACACAAGTGGCAATGTAAGAAATAATTCAAGTCTAATTTTATAAGTAAATGTGTGTTTCATCAGGTGAGACACAAGCTGGAGATGATCAGTGCACTGGATGACCTTACACTGAAACTTTATTAGCGTATTATACAGTGTTGGAACAGGTAAATGGATATCCAAAATCTCATGTTATTATTATGTGTATAACGGTAAGCATATGTTGGCGAGTGCACTTTATGACCTTTATATCTAAACAACACTTGGAATCAGCTCAAGAAAGTGGACATCACAGTTTACAGTTATGGAGGCCAGGTATAGATACAAAAAAAGTAAAGAGCTGTATT
>JAVFBZ010025031.1:0-11338 GCA_032466195.1 Katharina tunicata
ATCGTGAAAACTGAACAGAGCAGGGATCATATCAGCGATCTTGAGGTACAGTTATGCTGAGCATTTTTTGTAAAGGGAGTCCCAACCAAATTTTATTTAACCATAGACAAGAAATTTGGCACGGTAAGCACTCCCCCTCCTTGATGTTAATTCCATGAATAAAAAATATTTACTGGAGAGAAATTGTCGATAGTGACAACATAGCGAATATATCAAGGAAAGAGCCGTGTCCATGTTACGTAGTCGTAGTCATGTGTCTTGTATCTTCCGGTCAACAGTTTACATTCCTGGTTCACATATCCCTGTCACGTCTAAGTTCGCAATTTCACACACTCGCTAGGACTGTATGTAGATTGGACGGTTGTGGGTTTTCTGGGTTCTGCCCAGTTTTCCTTCTACAGTACGCCTATAGCTGACCAATGGTCTGCTATTGGGATGTTAGTCCTGTGTGTCTAACATCGGGACATTAACAATCATACAAATAATACTAAAGTGATGGTTGCTGTTATGATTCACACTTACACAATACCTACACAATTTCACAGTGTATTTACACTTATATGTCACGTGCACAAATCATCGGCATGTTTTCTACTCTCCCAGCCGCAAAATCACCACCAAGAAGTTAATCGGACTGTCAAGCACAATCGTCGTTACGGTGCCACTTGATGCTGGGCGCGTAGTGAGCAATTAGCAGTTATTACAGACTCATTACAATAAGTTCGATTGGTAACAGCTTTAGCTGACAATGTATTGGCACTCGATTAGCACTACACATATTGATTGATACAGTCGTTTTATGTGATTTCGTACAAAATAATCAAAACTGTTTTAGTTTTTTTGTGACTCGGACGATTTGAGAGCGCGCCACAGAAAAAAACTGTTCAAATTAGTGTACGCTAAAAAGAGGAAGATATTGTGTGACATTTGTTTTTTGTATTGCGTAATAAGTTACGTAATATGGTGTATTTGTTCTTTAAAAAATTGAAGAAGAAATGTAGCGTCTCAAAGAAACTCCCAATCTGTCTAAAATCAGAATGTATTGGATATATATTCTCCATAACTTTAAGGTTTTGGATTTGTAGCCATTTTTCGATGTGTTTCGTTTCCAAAAAAGTGGGTCGCGCCGTACGTTGCTGAGTTGGTTAACTGTTGAACTGCTCGGTTACCGTCAGAGTATATTCTTAGGCACATAAAGGAAGAGATAGCGGGGTGGTGTTTACGAGTTTTCTCCCCGCCTCAGCGAATACGAAGTACCGTTGAACACTAATCAAATTATTAAAATTCAGCTAAAAATATTTTATATTCTTCCTTTTACTATGAAAGAAGGGGCCGCGCCGTGGCTCCTTGGTTGAGCGTTGGACTACGGCGCGCCATTCACTGTACCCGGGATAGGTCTGATTCCCCAGTGGACCTTATGGATATAAGGGGAGTTTTCCGTTGGCTGCGGAGTTCGCGGGGTGGTTTTTGCGAGGTTTCTTGCCGGTCCGGCATACACCGGCAACGCAATAGTCGTCATATAGGTGAAATACTCTTGAGTACGACGTTAAACACACAATGAAAGAATCACAGTAACACATGTGGTCTATCGAGAGTGTCCAACTAGGTCACGTCTGAACGCCTCATCATCGTGGAACCTTTCTAATGTGATTGATGTTTAATGTAATGTTGGACAGAACGAGACGGAATTGATCACGCCAGACATGCACATTGATTATTCTGAGTTTCATTCAGTGTTGAGCTAACTGGAAACCGAAAATGCCTTGAGGCTTCTTCGGTCCTAGTAAGCATAACGCAGTAGCAAAGTTTATATTGTTATATTGTATACACATTTGCTGTGACATGTTTTTGAAAAGTCTTTGCTAGCTCTTTGCTAATTCATATGCCCATATTACAACGAATGCCCGAAGTGTTTAGATGACTGCAGACCTAAGAATAACATTTAACGAACGATTCTCTTCCCGGACGTAGTCTATAATCCATGAACGGAATGTTACTTTAGAATTGCGTTGTACGGTAATGCCGTTTTATTCATCACCTAATTATAATTCTGATTGATTGATTTCCGCACACAATGAGATAATACCAAATGTCTGAACTATGTCACAAAGTCCCCATGGGTTTTTGTAGGATTCTGTATTATAAAATACTAGACAACCACAGTAGTTTGCAAATGCAGCGATAAAACATTATCACATATGTGTAGCATTTGGATAACTAATCTGAGTGCCGAAGACCTATTCTATTGTGTGAGTAACTCTATATAAACTATTCCTGTGTTGGTTGAGAAGTTGTGATAATTAAAATGAATTACATGCAAGGTATAAATTATGCCTCCAAATATTTTCCTTTACGTGGGCACTAATGCATGTATAGAAATAATAGGTGTTTACTTGGGGTTTCTTGATCAGCATTTATAAACACGACGAAGGTACTCTGTTTTAGTTCATTTATTTGTTTGTTTGGTGTTTAACGTCGTACTCAATGGTATTCACTTATATGACGACTTTGCGTCCCCAGTGTATGACGGAATATCGGGAAGACAATTCGTAAATCCCACACGCGATCTACATAGCCACCGGAAAACTGCCTTTATAGAGTCTATATTTGTAAGTGACATCTTAAATCAGTCCTTAAGTGATAGCCTTTACATAGCTATGCATTGCGTCTATCCATCAATTGAACTTTAAAATACGGATTTTATTTATCGATTAAGATATATTGCTAGGAGTTCAAGACACAAATCGGAGCTTTCTTCCTCATATATCATACTGTCCAGGGTGAGTATAAGATCAGCCTTAGATGAACGTCTGTGGAAATAGAATCACCCGCGGCGGACACTAGCTAAGTTAATAAGCAAGAGGAAGCATTGGACTCGGTGGAAACAAAATATCCAATATCTCCACTTCCGCTGTTCTTCAGATTTAATAGCCATTTGGTTTGTACTCCTGGTGTCGATTTTCGCCAAATAAAAAACATATCACGAATGTACCTTTGTCCACGATTCACATTGCTGAAGATGGCTTCAATACACACGTGGCTTCGTCGTAGAAGTTTCTTTAAAATAAGGCAATATAGTTAAATCAGACTCGTCAAAAAGTTCAATGGTCAACCGAACTGTCGTATATAGTGCCATCTGGCATGACATCTGTATTTTATAGCTTGTTTCCTATCGTTCCTCGGAGATTAACAACGACGAGATGAATCAAAATGATCAGAACCCCCCGTTCAATAGGCAGGGTTGCGCTTAAGCCTATCAACTATATTGTGTGAAAGAGAAAAACGCTAAAGTGATTGCTCGTTTTGGTTGTGTGTGAGTAGCTGTCTACTGTTGGAATACACCGCCGTCGTATAAGTGAAATAACCTTGACCATGGCTTAAAAACATAGCCAGAATGTTCTACAATAGAATGCCTAAGAAACATTCGTAACACACAAACATAGCCCAGTAAAGGCCAGTATGTCACGTCATGAGATGCAAGAGATTTGCTACATTTATTTTAGTTATAACATCACACGGGAAGCTAAAGAGATCACAACTGTCCTGCCTGGTCCTATATAACTGCACCAAATCAAAATAAAATACCGTTCTGAGAGACCACTATTTCAAACATACAGCCAGGATTTCAAGGATGTATCCGGAAGTCAAACAGCAGCAACGGGACTTAAATGGCCAATAGGAAACATGTTTTCAACCAGTTATCTGTTAGTCATAATTTACTGGCTATGGTCGTAATTGAATCTACCAAAACAGAATTTAGGTCTAGTTGGCGTCAGCTTCGTCTGACCATCATTGTTCAGACATGTTTATTTTTAATTTGGATTATTTATATAAGTTAAAATGATGTAATTTCAACCTGTTCTTAGCTGCCGCTGAAGAGGAATGTTGGTCCTTAATTTCGCAGTCAGTTACTTGTCTATAAATCCGGTTTCAAATCAAGTCATTAGTCCCAATCCAAATGACGTTACTACAAAAAAACAAGTCACGCTTTGATCGGATTTTGTGAGGAAATCACATTAATCTCATATTAGTAAGGCCGAGCATTTTATACGCTGGTGACTTAATAACTAAATCTTATGTTACCGTATAGAATAATCAAACTATATGTTGGCCCCTGCCGTGGCTGAGTTGGTTGACCACTGGACAGTTGAGTTGCCTTAACTCTACTGGTACAGTCTAGTTTCAGTTCGACTGAAGGTATAAACAAATATTTGTTGGGTGTGGAGATCGCAGGGTTTTTTTTCTAGCTTTCTTCTTGTAGTTTTTCTTTTCGCCATAGACAGGCGACGCCAAGTCATGATTAAAATATAGACTTGATTACGAAGTTAAACAATAAATAAATAAGTAAATAAATAAATATACGATTTCGTACGATAAACGAAGTGTTTTTAAAAATATAAATAAGAGTAGTTCAAGAACTAGTTTGGTTAGTTTTTGTGTTCAATTTCCTTCGCTAAAACAACACGAATTTAAAAAACCGCTTTAGATTCTTTGGAAACTTCCACTGCATAATAACTCTCTTAAGACAACCTGTCACGGCCAGTCGGTGATGGCCAGCTATAAATTAAAATACATATGCTTAGTTTTCTACGAAGGCAAATTGTATCGTGTGGTGTTTTTGAATTCGTATTCTGGTGCAATTTATTGAAGGGAAAACCTCGAAGGAGCCCTTTGATTTTAAGGATATTGGTTTTTGGTGAAATCGTTTGTCTGACCTGTTTATTGGTGTCTGTCAATAAACCCATCAAGCAGATATATTTTCCTGGCAGCCTTTCTGACGATGCCGAATCCAGTAGGCTATGTGATAATTACGTTAACGAGTCTACATGTGAATTTTCAAACGTGACAGACTCAGACAATGATGAGACAACATGAATTTTAAGTATTCAAGAAGTGTGGGTTTAAACCCCCGCTTGACACCAACTATATTAATCTGTCAGATTATCCTCATTCTTACAGACCGCATTTCCACGAGTATACATAATATAATACATAAAAAAAAACTTCGACAGTGTAACGAAGTTGTTCAAAGAATTTCTTTATTTATGTTCTGGTTTCCGTAGTTAATTCAAATGAACAGCTTACTAACCTATACGTATTGTGATAGCTCTAATAATCTAGAAGGAAACAAAGTGCTATGTGTAAGGTCGATGTAATGGTAGAAGAATGACATAATTGTGGATACAGCAGTGTTCCTTTTTTTTTATAGTAAGCAAACGCTTAGATGTTTAAACCATGCGCGGGAAATAACATTGATTCAATCCAAGGGATTTGGAGGTGGGTCGTTGTTAACATTTCTTAATATATTTGTGTTATTGTAGAGAACACATTACTTAATGGTCTGCAGTAGATCTTTTTTAATTGTGTGAACGATGTCTAATTTTTAGTGACGTCTTGAGTAGCTATTTCGGCAGGTTTTTTTTTATAACATACCTTCGACCGTTTTTATCTTGCAATAATTTGCAATTATTACTAGTAATCCATAACAAGGACACAAACATGCGAAATACTTCTAAAAATTATATACAATACACGCTTTAAATTGATTGATTGTTTGTTTGATTGATGTGTCACGCCGTACTTAATGTTATTGCACTTGTAATATGTCGTGCCAGCGAAGTGCGTAGGAAACCATCATCGTCAGAACCGGCAATACACAACTAC
This sequence comes from Katharina tunicata, assembly GCA_032466195.1. Lineage (NCBI taxonomy): Eukaryota > Metazoa > Mollusca > Polyplacophora > Chitonida > Mopaliidae > Katharina > Katharina tunicata. The sequence continues at coordinate 5,665 of JAVFBZ010025031.1, forward strand.
GCCACGGTTCATAAGACTCAAAACAGGAGGCTACAATAAATCGGCTTGAAAATGCCTATTAGCTCAGAGAGCACCAGGACACAAGAAGCTTACGCCAGCTACACACCACTAAAAACACAAGGATAAATACGTTTCAAATAAAATATGCTGTACTATGGGGACTAGAACCCTGTTCATGGTTGGTTACGTGTCACATCCGGGTTCCATTGCAATAAATCGTACATGTAGCCATAACTCTTTATATCCTACTTGGAATGGTTAAAACTTAGATCTGTCAACATAAAATTGTTTGCGATCGCTATTTATCGTTTTGTCCGTGGCAAGGCACCAGGGCGATACCAAACATTCCAGACAACTCAATTTGGTTATGGTCAATTAATTATACAATTAGTGCACAATAGGGAATTGATCCAGAAAAACTCGTACACTGCTACTTATGTATAACTGCCAGACGGAGTCAATTGGTCGAAGGCACTGATACATGTGAAACAGTGTTTGATAACGCTCGATTGATTGATTGGGGTTCTACGCCGTTTTTAAGGTATTTCACTCATGTGACGGCTTGCCAGCCCAATCGACGATGGAACCCGTCGAAAACGGTTCTGGCAACACAGAAGACGTCACAATAATGTAACTGACGAAAACGGGACAGCATAATAGATCGGCTTCCTGTTGCCCCTTTGCTAAGAGATCATCCAAAGTTAATCTGAATTTCTAGATAGTACTTCCAAATGTCAACAACATCAATATTAAAGTTAAATAACTTGTTTGTGGGTCAAATATATTTAGACGGATCAATTGTTTAGTGGTTCTAAAGAAAGATATGGGTCAAATGCATGTCCCGAAAGTTCGTGCCTATAACAAAAATATACTAGAGATACTAATTAATTATTTTTTTGGGCAGGAGATCATGAGTGAACTTATTTTGAGTAGGCGTATATACTAACTATGTCCAGTTCATATAATGCGTTTCACTTGTTATCATTCTTTTTATTTTCATTCTTAGTTTCAACTCAATGTGTTTTTTTGATTCATGAAATCTGTCACGAATGTTATCTAACCACTGACTTGCACGATTTTCTGCAAAGGTCCTTGCATATGTCTCAGCGGGGGCTCCACGAGAATCCTCGTCTCCACCATGGTCGTTTACCAGCCTACACGATTTGTGGGTTTAGGTTACTTCATCTAGGCTTTTCTTTGTATGATGTCTTTATTGTACAAGCCTTTTCATCCTCGGAAGTTAATCCCGCTGTGTTATTTTCTACTTTTTCTCCTTGCATTTATCTGTTATTCGCCTTGCCTGCTGTCACCATTTATATGTTGTGTTTGTACTCAAATGACTACACGTGATTCTTATGAAGCTGTTCCTTTCCCAATGCCAGCCAATGATTTTCCTTACTATGATGAATATTCAATACCAGAACCTCCATGTAATACAGTCCGATCAAATAACGTTTATGATCTCAATGAATTAGAAAATATATATTTCAACCCTATTACCCTTAATGACCCTGGTCACACTTCTGTTCCAACAGACGACAACGAATTTGAAATTTCTCACTGGCAGAAATCTCAACTCATCAGTCTAATTACTTCTCTGAAAGTTGGTTGACGTCCCATAATGATTATATATGTGACATCCCAGGCTATAACAGGTTCTTACTTTCACGTTCAACTCGTAGAGGTGGCGGTGTAGTGCTGTTAGTGAAGAATAACATTTCGGATTGTTCCATTCGACATGACCTCAGTAGTATTGACAATAATGGCCATTTTGAAACTTTATTTCTCGAAATAACCCCCAGTGAGCAAACTTACCTTGTATGTGTTGTGTATCGCCCTCCAAGAAAAGATGTTCAAATATTTAATGATCTTTCAATACTTTCAAAACCTTGATAATGGGGGATTATAATATCAATTTATTTAATACAGATTGTCATGCTCCAACAAAATAATTTTTTGAAATGATGAAATCGAACTATTGTTTCCCGCAAATCACTAAACCTACACGGGTAAATAATTCATCTGCAACCTTAATCGACAATATTTTTACAAATTTTCCTAAAGATAATCTTCTCTCGGGCATCGTACTTACCGAAATATCTAACCCCTTCCCCATGTTTTCATATATGTAAATCTGAAAACTCTGTAAAGCAAACTAAAGAAACTAGATATTGTCGTAGGTACACCTCTGTAGCAATTAATAAATTTAAACAAAAAATTCTAAACAAAAATTGGGACTTTATTTTTGTATATACTGATGCAAATGAAGTGATATTAACCTTTTCAGAATCTTTTACTAATATTTATGAAGAAGGTTTTCCTCTAGTTACTTCCTTGACGGCCAAATCTAAAATAATAAAACCATGGGTAACAAACGGAATGTTGACGTCAATTTATGAAAACAATAAACTATACAGAAAACAATTAAAAACTAAAAGCGACGATGATCGTATGGAATTTCGGACTTATCGTAATAGAGTCAACAATATTATTCGCATGGCAAAACAGAAATATTTTGAAAATAAATTTAATAGATGCAATCAAGACATTAATTGAATTGTATTAAATAATACAAAACAAAGGTGCTCGGATTATTCTTGGAATGGGTAAACGTACACATGTCAATCGGATGCTGAAAGAACTTGCCATGTTCAAGAAATGGTGTTCAAATGAAAACATAAATATGTTCCAAAATACCTTGAAAACTATTTTAACAAAAATTCCAAAATACATGACCATAACACGCGACGACGGCATGATTTCCATCCTGTTGCATGTATTTCAGAAAGTAAAAAGCGAACCTTTCAATACCGAGGATGTATTTTATTTAACAGCCTCCCAATAAATGCTTAAGCTGCAAACAATCTAAACTCTTTCAAACGTCGAATTCGTATTTCCCATGCAAGCCTTTCTGAGTGATAAGTAGACAAATTATTTATCACCTACAATATGCTACTAATTTTAACCCCATAAATATATTTATCTTTGTACATAGTAAATTTATTTTTTATTCTTTCATAATTATGTATATAAATATATCCACCAACTTTTAAAATGAATTTTTTATATAACTTAATAAGCACAAAAATATTCTTATAAAATTGTTTTATTGTTTTATTGTATTTTATTGTATATACTTGTTATATACAAGGCCGTCTTGGAAAGCAGCCGTACTGGTTGAAGATGTATTTTTACCTTGTTGAAATAAATTATCTTATCTTAAGTGTACTTGGAAAATTGTTAACGAGTTATTAAATAAAAAACCCAAAACAGATCAAAATTCATTTAATATAGAAGGCCATAACATTAACAGTCCAACCAAAATTTCTAATAGCTTTAATACATATTTTTCGACCATCGCATCAAAACTAAACGACAAAATAGAAAACGTCCACACAAAATTCTCTGACTATCTTGCTCAGCCTTGTGACAGTAATTTTGAATTCAGCCATGTGACTAGTGATTGTGTGAAATCTGTGATTTCGGACTTAAAATCTAGTTCTGCGCCTGGCATTGATGTCCGTTGTTAAAGCTGTCACCGAATGCATATCAACGCCCCTAGTCCACGTTATGAATCTTTCATTTTTTTCGGCAACTGTCCCAGATTATTTTAAAATAGCAAAAATAAGGCCCATATTTAAATCCGGTGAACATACTAAATGTGAAAATTATAGATCGATTTCAATCTTGCCATGTTAAAGTAAAATATTAGAAAAGCTTGCCAACAAAATGATTTCCTATTATGGCATTAAAGGATCTCAGCGTGAATGGTTCCGGAGCTATTTAACAAATAGGCAACAACACGTCATCTATAACAATACCGTCTAGCCCAGAGACCATTCACTTTGGGGTTCCTCAATGTTCCATACTCGGACCTACTCTATTTCTTCTCTATATAAATGATCTTAATAATGTTTCGAGAACCCTCAAATGTATTTTATTTGCAGACGATACAAGTTTGATTTACTCTGCAGAGTCTCTTCAAAACGCTATTCACACAATGAATTTAGAACTGCAGTCTATCTCAACTTGGTTTGCAGCAAATCGCCTGTCTTTAAATATTTCCAAAACTAAATATATGCTTATACCTCCAAATAAGAAAATAATCGACATTGATGGGTCAATTAACATCCGTGAAACAACAATTGAAAGGGTCTTCCAATTTAAGTTTTTAGGTATTGTGTTTCACGAAAAGCTTACATGGGTCAAACATATCAACAATTTATGTTCAAAAATCTCGCGTAACATTGGTGTATATCTCATCTGAAAAAAGTGTAAACAAACAGACATTGTACATTCTGTACTATTCATTAATTTACCCTTATCTCTCATATGGTATAATTTTGTGGGGTAATACATATCAAACTCAACCACTCTTCTTTCAGCTAAAAAACTGCCTCTTGAAGATATCATTAAATTCTACAATCTGTTGCTGTCTTACAAATACTTTCACTCCATTCAAGTTTTTCCATTTGATTTATTAAATCTACTAAAAAGGCAATCCGCTATCAACAATTATGTAACAAAAGGCTCATTCTTTGATTTAACATACCTTTATATAAATGTTAAAATTGTTAAATTTCATCTGGATATTGAGCAAAGAAAATTTCTTTTCTGCAAATAGCCTTTTCTGCATTGATGTGAGTAATGATATACGTACTCGGTGTAGGTCTAAAACATTAATTCCCTGTGAAGTGTTTTCTCGCGTTAAGGTAGCATTTGCGATATAATAAGCGATACCTATCAATTAATAGTCTGCATGCATGTGATTAATTTAACAATACATCAGAGTTTATACCCGATTTGAATTCACCAGAGTTGATTCTGAAGTATGGCAAAACATATTAACAGAAAGTTGATCTCTTGTCAATATTACAAAATCTTGAGAATAGCTGTAGGTAATGGAAAAATCTGCTAGACTGGTATCAAGCGCTGTCTAATAAGTCAAGTTTATCGATCGATATTAAGGAAAATTCCAATCCCGTAATCTAAAAAGTAAGCTATTTGTCGCAGCCGGTACAGTGTACTTCGAATATTAGACTAGATAAAGCTCTCTAACAATACTTGGCACTTGTGGCCAGTTGATAAAAACAGAAGACGTTGGATTAAAATCGATTGTTTTTAATGACATGGAGTAATGTAGAGTCTGCAACACGACTTATTTCTGCGCAGACACCTACAACCTGAGTTGATATGTATTTTCTGTGCATACACAAGTTTTAATTTAGTGTTTAATGTATGCTTTAAAGTCACATACGTCAATTAGGAAATAGTAGTTTAGTGTTACCAAAACATTTAAGTAGTATCAAGAATCACCAAATCTTTGCTGACAATGATAGACTCTCTATAATTTCTGTTTTCATTCTTCACTTGTATAAAGTTACCATATATCTTAGTAACAACAAAACTTCTACAAAAATGCTGTTTCTTAAATTTTCGGCCAGACAACACTTTGACAGGAACTTTATCATTAACTTCAAAATCACGTGACACATAATTTTCTACTGAATCCAAAGCCACCACGTGGCCACTGGTGTGAAATGGCAAGTCACGTTCTACTTAGCTAGATAATCCTTGAACATATCAGACGTAAATACTGTCACAATGTAATATTTCCCATGGGTAGGAAGCTGTTTTAGTAAGGCCGAGGGGAGATTTGCGAACAACATGGGGG
>JAVFBZ010025042.1:0-11338 GCA_032466195.1 Katharina tunicata
TTGGTTTGTTGTAGGAATGGCTTACAACCATGTAATTGTTTTGTTGTAGGAATGGCTTACAACCATGTAATTGTTTTGTTGTAGGAATGGCTAACAACCCCATGTGATTGTTTTGTTGTAGGAATGGCTTGCTGGTAGTGCTCAGTGGATTGTATGGAATCCTCTTAGTGGTACTAGGTGGGGTTCTACCTATTGCGGAAATATTTGAGGGACCAGAACAAACCTATTACATTGAGGTCAGACTTTATTTCGGCACATAATTGGATGTCATCAGCATATAGTTGGCTTGGTTGTGAAGGACAGTTTGAGTCATAATAAAACATAGCACATGACTGTCAGATTTTATAAACCGTCTGGTTTAAAAATAATATAGTTTAACTGTTGTTTAATTTGCAGTGTTGACATGTTATTTTTCTTTTAAAACAATTATACATTTTCGTGTGGAGATATTTGATTTATGCTGCATTTGCCCTCGATATTATCAATGACATGTTCTGAATTTTAGTTTATTCCCGCTACTCGAAATAGTGTTGTTTGCTTTTGGATTTATGTATTTTCTTTTTCGGTTCTTGTTCTATTTGGAATGGATTTGTATTTTTGATTGATTGGGGTTGTACGCCGAACTTTCACTTTCATAACCACGTGCCAGCCCAATGGGTGAAGGGAACCACCCCTAACGACACTGGCAATGCACGGAAAACCGAAGAGGAAGTACAGGAAACCACAACAAATCGGCTCTCTGATGTCCTTTAGTTCAGAGAGCGCCAGGACATAGAAGGTCCCCGGGGACTGCAAACAGTATTGATAGATACAACATAAGCACAGATCTGTTTCCTGGTACCGTAATATCCGTAAGAACGTCTACTATCGCGTGTTTATGGATAGCTTCAACGTTTTCTCTGGAGCAACCTGTTCCAAATATTACTAAACTCTCATTGTTTATGTCTTCTTTTAGGGCTACTATCTATTCCTGTACTTGATAAGTATCTTCTTCATGATCTATGTGTACATGTACCTGATGAGGTCTAAGGAAGTGAATTCAAAACCTTCGGCAATATTCGGCTGGTTGTTGACGTCAGGTTCTCAGGCATCTGCCGTAGCGACACCCTCAAGCGGGAAGAGACGATCGAAGCGCGTCTCAATTGACATCCGAAAGAACAAACAGACTGGTAGCTTCTATCTTCGGCTCGGGGCTGTAGGTAAGGAAATTGGGCAGAGTTATACAGTAGTCATATAGGTGATACCTTTGTAAAATTAACCATTATTCAATACATATTTCTAATAGTCGCAAAAATAACAGTATATATATTTTTATCAAGAGTAATCACACTGGCTCACGGATATCGACTAATTAAAGCCGACAAATCAGCTCATGTTCTAGATAAATTCTCAGAGAGTTTGTGAATTTTTTTTTATAAAGAATATTTATTGACTAACTGTAAATTTAATTGATACAAACGATATTCCATAAAAACCTCCATACAATTGAAAGGACCAATCAGCTGTATTAATAGATGGAAAGTTATTGACACACTCAGAAAACTGACCTTTGCAGTCTATCTACTCAGGTTCGCTTTGTATTCCAACACTGTTAATATTTGTTTGAATTTCACTGTCTTAATGTATGAGATAATCTATAAAACTTTAAGGCGTACAATAAACAGAGCCAGAACGGAACCCATGTATCCTTTCTTTCTGGTTAACATGCTTATATTTATCATACTTTTTACTACTTTTTGGAAAAATATTTGTTTGTAGTTTGATCGGCGGTGATGCTGTCCACGTAAAGGACCAGTCTTGAGTATGACAATACAGCAGAACACTTGTCCTTCCCATATCGATCCCTTTTAGGCCCGACATATAATGTATCTATTCATCACATAATCCTTACATATGCTACAATTATAACGTATGTGTAACGTGTTTCTTCGTAATCGCTTCTGTCACTGAGCTTATAAGTCAGAGCTATTGGCCGTATGACCCACAGTGGATTTTCACTGTGCTTCGAGGTTTAGGCGGAGACCATAGACTGACGAGTTTTTATAGGTTTTATTATCGGCAGTATGATCCTCAGTGGACTTCAGTTCGGTGAATCATAATCTCTTCTTTCACTTTAATTGTAGGTTTTGGTATCGGCCGTATGACCCACAGTGGACTTCAGTTCGGTGAATCATAACCTCTTCTTTCACTGTGATTGTAGGTTTTATTATCGGCAGTATGATCCAGAGGGGATTTCAGTTCGGTGAATCATAACCTCTTCTTTCACTGTGATTGTAGGTTTTGGTATCGGCCGTATGATCCACAGTGGACATCAGTTCGGTGAATCATAATCTCTTCTTTCACTGTGATTGTAGGTTTTGGTATCGACTGTATGATCCACAGTGGACATCAGTTCGCTAAATCATAATCTCTTCTTTCACTGTGATTGTAGGTTTTGGTATCGGCAGTATGATCCACAGTGGACATCAGTTCGCTCAATCATAATCTCTTCTTTCACTGTGATTGTAGGATTTGGTATCGTCAATATGATCCACAGTGGACTTCAGTTCGCTCAATCATAATCTCTTCTTTCACTGTGATTGTAGGTTTTGGTATCGGCAGTATGATCCACAGTGGACTTCATTCACTTCGGTGAATTATAATCTCTTCTTTCACTTTAATTGCAGGTTTTGGTATCGGCCGTATGACCCACAGTGGACTTCAGTTCGGTGAATCATAACCTCTTCTTTCACTGTGATTGTAGGTTTTATTATCGGCAGTATGATCCAGAGGGGATTTCAGTTCGGTGAATCATAACCTCTTCTTTCACTGTGATTGTATGTTTTGGTATCGGCAGAATGATCCACAGTGGACTTCACTTCGTCGAATTATAATTTCTTCTTTGACTGTGATTGTAGGATTTGGTATCGGCAGTATGATCCACAGTGGACTTTAGTTCGGTAAATCATAATATTTTCTCTCAATGTGATTGTAGGTTTTGGTATCGTCAGTATGATCCACAGTGGACATCAGTTTGCTGAATCATAATCTCTTCTTTCACTGTGATTTTAGGTTTTGCTACCGACAGTATGATCCACAGTGGACTTTATTCGCTTCGGTGAATTATAATCTCTTCTTTCACTGTGATTGTATGTTTTGGTATCGGCAGTATGATCCTCAGTGGACATCAGTTCGGTGAATCATAACCTCTTCTTTCACTGTGTTTGTAGGTTTTATTATCAGCAGAATGATCCACAGTGGACTTCACTTCGTCGAATTATAATTTCTTCTTTGACTATGATTGTAGGATTTGGTATCGGCAGTATGGTCCACAGTGGACTTCAGTTTGGTGAATCATAATATCTTTTCTCACTGTGATTATAGGTTTTGGTATCGTCAGTATGATCTACAGTGGACATCAGTTCGGTGAATTATAATCTCTTCTTTCACTGTTATTATAGGTTTTGGTATCGGCCGTATGATCCACAGTGAACTTCAGTTCGGTGAATCATAATCTCTTCTTTCACTGTGATTATAGGTTTTGGTATCGACCGTTTAATCCACAGTGGACTTCAGTTCGGTAAATCATAATATCTTCCTTCACTGTGATTATAGGTTTTGGTATCGTCAGTATGATCTACAGTGGACATCAGTTCGGTAAATCATAATCTCTTCTTTCACTGTGATTGTAGGTTTTTGATATCGGCAGTATGATCCTCAGTGGACATCAGTTCGGTGAATCATAACCTCTTCTTTCACTGTGTTTGTAGGTTTTATTATCAGCAGAATGATCCACAGTGGACTTCACTTCGTCGAATTATAATTTCTTCTTTGACTATGATTGTAGGATTTGGTATCGGCAGTATGGTCCACAGTGGACTTCAGTTTGGTGAATCATAATATCTTTTCTCACTGTGATTATAGGTTTTGGTATCGTCAGTATGATCTACAGTGGACATCAGTTCGGTGAATTATAATCTCTTCTTTCACTGTTATTATAGGTTTTGGTATCGGCCGTATGATCCACAGTGAACTTCAGTTCGGTGAATCATAATCTCTTCTTTCACTGTGATTATAGGTTTTGGTATCGACCGTTTAATCCACAGTGGACTTCAGTTCGGTAAATCATAATATCTTCCTTCACTGTGATTATAGGTTTTGGTATCGTCAGTATGATCTACAGTGGACATCAGTTCGGTAAATCATAATCTCTTCTTTCACTGTGATTGTAGGTTTTGATATCGGCAGTATGATCCTCAGTGGACTTCAGTTCGGTGAATCATAATTTCTTCTTTAGTATGATCCACAGTGGACATCAGTTCGGTAAATCATAATCTTTTACTGTGCTTCTAGGTTTTGGTATCGGCAGTATGATCCACAGTGGACTTCAGTTTGGTGAATACTTCCAAGTCTTTGAGGGGCCAGCTGTCTGCAGTGGAGCTCTACAAGCAATAAAACCAATCACCCATCTGCTATTCACCTTTGTCCAACTATATTTCATCTTCATGAACGCTAAGGCAAGTCTACGGAATCGAGGGACATAAATAAATAAAAGAAGAATACAAAAAACTTTTACAACCTTTTTACCTTTATTGACTATCTTTTTTTCAATGTCTTACAGATGTGCATTAACAAGTTCCAGGTCGTGGCCAGGTTTGGACTTATGCACATGATTGGAACTAATTTGTGTGTGTGGTTTCGGAACATCATCGTGGAAACGCTGCACGAGATCCACCAGCACGAAATTGCTCACGACTTATTTACAACAACCGCCAGTCCAGTAACAGTTATAACCACCGTGAACAGTAATGGGAGTGGTGATCGACTCCATAAGAGATCCGCAGGCTCTACTAAATTTGGTAAATTTTCCTTCAAAATCGAGAACAACCTTGCCTGTCTCGACATGGCGCGAACTCTTGCAAGAATATAAACCCAGCTTATATAAACAAATAATGCTAGTAAAGGTAATCATATTATGGGCTTAATTTCAAACATTATTGAGAACTTTTGACCTTTCAATTCTACTCACAATACTTTCCAGACATGTTAAATGGGGATACAACAACTCTTAATGCATCTCCATGGAAACATATTGCCTGCAGTAGACATACTTGTTAGTCTGCCATTAATAACGATTCCCGTTCATACCCCAAGGACTGTTTTTCCAAAATCAGAAAGATGATTTATAATTGAAAGGACAAGAAAAATTGACTTGAATGAATAGACCGCACACAGCAGTTTGAAAAACTGAGTACACACGTCTTAGTGTGTCGAAAACTTTCAATATCTGGTAAGAGCAAATTGGTTCCTTAAATTGTATGGTGGACTTTTCTTGCCATATCGATTACATTAACTATTATTCAGTAACTATTTGTCATAAAAGTTGTTTCACAACAATTGTTTGTCAGTTTTGTAAAGAGCATTCGAATTTTGTCGCCACAATAATGACCATTCATTGAATAATGGTGATATCCTAAGATAATAAGATGTATCTCCTATATGTCCGGAAAAGTCTACCCTACAATGTAAGGTATCAATTGGCTCTAACAGGTTACTGAAAGTGATTCACACACTCAGAGCACAATTTTTTTAAAAACCGCGGTGCCGTCTATCAAATCGGGCTCACTTTGATTTGTTGGCTTTCTTCCCCTTGAAATTTAAAGTTCCATGTATTCCAGTTGTTTCGAGTTAATTCATTATTTGGTATTTGTGGGTTTCAGTGGCTCCCCTCACAAGTAACTTAACGATTGCCACAGACGGAGACTCCTATCACCATAATTTACCCGAGATCACGTGTCATTTCAATGACGTCATGGGTCGCGTTGTGGAACAGGCAGGACCGTATTTGTATCCATGCACCATAGAATACAGCCTTATATGTGCAGGTCAGTTCATCTTCAAAGGAAGTATTGCTTTGAGCTAAACTTTCTTCATTTTTCATAATATTTGTAGTTTACCTTTAGGCAAAAATATTTTACAATTAAATGCTAGTATGTCGTGTGTTTCTTACCCTCGTTAAGTCCCGTGAGATGGACATCTGATGCACTTCTAAGTATGTGAGACATTACCTGTATCACAACCATCGAATATATATTAATTCTTGTTTCACATACATATATTTGGCATTCCTGTGCAAAGGTTAGCTATCTTTGAATACATTCCTTTATCTTGCAGGTATTCTGTACGTGATGTGGCGGAATGTTGGTCGCGATCACACAAGACATTTACCACCGGCAGTGGACGGTGAGATTGGGCTCTACCGCCACAGAATGAGCGTGGACTGTTCCAACTCCAGCAGAGGATTGTTCACAGGGATATTCCTCTTCGTCTTCGCTGTCATCTCCATCATTGCTTTCTTCGTCCTTGTTCAGAAAAAAAACATGTCTTACACGGCAATAATCTTCGTGAACTTGTGTGAAATTATAACATATACCCTGGGCATGGCAGCTACAATTATCGCCTTCCACAGAATGAAGACCTTATCCTACGTGATGAGAGGGGGTAATCTGGAGGATAACCTAATCCTCATCTCCCTGTGCGGAGTTTATATATTCGCTATATTCAGCATCATTGCGGCCACTGATGACACCGAGGGAGAAGGCGGCATCTTCCTGATCTTCTCTGATCTCCTCCTGATGGTGCAGGCCACTCTCCAGACGATCTTTATGTTATGCGGCATGAGGATGTACGCCACCAAGACGATCCAGGAACAGGAGAAACCGGGCCGTGAGATGGTCACCTTCTTGTTAGTCTCTAACATCGCTATGTGGGGGATGACCACCTTCGAGACTCAGCGCTCAGAACACAACCCCATACAGCTTCACTTCTATGGCTACCTCTCCTGGTCAATCCTAACCCACATCTCTGTTCCTCTGGCCATCTTCTTCCGCTTTCATTCCACTGTCTGTCTCTCAAACATCTGGAAACAAGCTTGGAAACAACGAGCCGCTCTTTTATAACCAAAACTATATATGTACCGAGTTATGATACGTTATCTAGTTAAATCGAGCCGCTCTTTTATGGTCAAAACTATATATGTGCCGAGTTATCATACGTAATCTAGTTACACAACTTTCTTACAAGCAAACCCGGACTAAAAGCAAACAAGGCTGAGCACTTGCTCCTCGTATAAAAGTCCTTAACACTTGTAGCCTATGGTGCCGCACAGTATTGGCTACAATAGGTAGAGTCAAGTTTAGGTATATAAAATCATCTGTGAAATGTCGATTTTAGATACACACCAAGGGTATCTTTGTCATGGTGGAGCTACAGTTTCTGAGCTTTTAGCCACATCAAAAGACTTTAAGATAGTCAGGCCTTAACTATGGTATTTATCTCATTATTAAGATGTTGATTTCATAGCAGACACTGGAGTAACTAACTGGTGCTCCAAATCTATTGAGATATTATAATTACTTAGAGCTGTGATACGTTTTTAACTTTCTGATCATGAATTATTGTCTTTCAATCGATGATCTCGTTTTAAGTGTATAGAACTTATGCATACTGATATTGTACAAATTGTAACTTTAGAATATATGTTTTGAGTGTTTTATAAAGTAGATACTTAGGTACCGAAGATATGGGTCAAGAAACTGCGAGAAGTGGAATAAAACAAGCGCCAAAGAATCTCAACCGTTTCCTTATTCCACGCGGGAGGTTGGGTGGCAGCCCGCTGCGACGGATTCGATTGGGCTGATACGCCGTCATTTCAGTGAAATAACATTATAAAGTACGGCGAAAAACCTAAATTAACCAATAAATCCAGACACCACCAAACCAGCCCTATATCAACGTCATCGCAAATCACCTAAAAGTCCGTAAGATCATTGACGTTGTGGCTCATCTTCTGGAAGCCTTATTCCTTTCTTCCCTCCCATTGACTCCAAATTGTTGATAAACCGTATTTCATGTTCTATATTTAATAGGTGTCTTTCTTGTATGGTTATTTACACGGAAGTTAGCTTAGCGCACACATACTAGGATTGTTTAGAAATCAATTGGCTGATGCATGATTATTGGTGAACCAATCCATTAACTGAAGTACAATGATAGTAACTGGCGCACAAATAGTTGTATTCTTGCATAAATGGTAGATAAAGTTGTGTATTCATTGATAAAGAAATGGTTTGACTTGTTTAAAGTCACATACCCACCCCAAAAAACGGGACATTTTGGGTTATTACAGAATCACATGAGGTATCTATATTTTCGTCAAGAATTGCAGGCAATAGAGTTTCTGTTAATTGCACCCCAAGATTTGTAGGTAAAGTGAAATTGTAAAAATAACAAAATACTCAAACTGAAAAAATAAAACTTCTGCCAGAACACTTCAATGATGATGCGTCAATTTGCTGTCCCGTTTGGACCACGCTTAGAGGTAGCGAAGTTACTCCAAGGCAACGGTAATCAGTCCTGCACCTTACAACATTCAACATGCAGACTCGTTCCTAACAAGTTTATTCTCTACGGTGAGATCAAAGACTTTATCGATACAAAGGAGCAAGATAACCAGCCCTCTTAACGTTGAATTCAAATTAGGGCGGGATTTCTCCTGTCTACTAAACGCTTTACTCTACTTGAATACTTTTATTCCAACGTTACTTTTAAAGTTTGAAAACAAACTTCAAATCATATTTAAATCAAGGCAATCAGAAAAGCCTTAACTTTGGGTGCGTATGTGACATTAACAATAGATAGATGAACTGGTCAACAAATTATTGGTGTAACAACTAACGATTTACTTGTTTTTGAGGCATTTAGAAGTTGGAGGTCATAAATAAGATAAGACATGTATGGAATACAACTTCTTGTTTATTAGGGTTGCGACGTTTCGGTGTAGTTACTAACATCGTTATCAAGCAGTGACGCACAACTAAGCATTGGTGTAAAATGAATATATTGCTGGTCAAATATAGTGACTATAGCTCCATGGTCGATACAATCATATACTGCCTGGTGTGCAAATATTACGATAACTAAAGTGACCAATAGATTGGTTTAACAAATATAAATGCTCGACAAATGGTACGACTGATACATAGATATTGCAATAAAGGAACACGAATACAGAGATATTATACAAATACAGAGCTTCAATGGGACAAAAAACAATGTTTGGTGCATGGGTAGAGGGGAAAGAGCACAAATACAGTGTATGGTGCACAACTGCAGAGATTGGCACACAATTACAGACTGTAGATTGGCACACAATCAGTGATTGGTATACAAGTACAGCGTTTAGTGCACAAATTGAGATATTGGTGGACAAATCACTCATAGATTCGTGGACAATTACACAGATTGGTGCATAAGTTGAAACACAAGTAGAGTGTTTAGTGCACAAATTCAGACTTTGGTGCACAAATACAGAGGTTGATGCACAAATGCAGACTTTGGTACACAAATACAGACAACAATGCACAAATACAGAGTGATCCACCGATACAGAGATGGGTCTTTTAGGTGCACAAAAAAACATGCACAAAATATGTTATATAGAGAATGGCGCACAAATAGAGTGATATCAAATCGTTGAATAGTTGTTAGATAAAGGTTGTATTTGTAGCAAACGCAGCAAATAAAAAATATAAGAAAAAAATGTTACGGATGTCTACTTGATTGCTGCAGAAATATTCTAGTTAACCGTTTCTATATCCGTTTGCATGTTTAGTTATGTCTGTTATGTTAAGTAAATTTTTGATTGTGAACACGATTTTGTGAATTGAACTTATGGCAAGTCATGTTATAGCCTACGTTACAACTAATAACAGAGGTCAATAAAATGACAAACATTTGAATAAAAATGAGTTCATGTTTGTTTATATATATTTGTATATTTCTAAACTTTATTTTATATCAATGAAATTAAAACTTTGTACCATTTACATTTATTACAATAAAAAAATTAAACTATGTATTATTTGTTGAATTTATATCATCGATTTCTGCTGTAACATATTCATGTGCACACGTTAGATATCGAGCGAGTAACTGGATGTCGGTAGTTAATGTACCCAGTATAAGCCATATTGTATGGCTATTTAGTTTGCTTCTTGTTTGAAAAGGACGCTACATTTATAGAAATCTGGAAGAGGTCAAAGGTCAGGATTTAGGCTCCGGTTTCCACCATTAACGACATGTTACTATTGTGGCATCAGACACAGTCACGCCCCTTGGTTAAGGGTCATGCGTTTCGAGCTTATATTCATACTGTCATAGTAAGGACTGGAGGAACATTATAATTTCACCGCTAACACATGTGACTTTTGGGTTGTGTTACTATATCCTTGTAATGTAAGGATATACCTTCGTTAATACCCTTGAAGACGGCTTTAAACACCGATCATCAATACATCAGTAAATCGATAATCAATAAATCAACCAATCAATCTGATCGCGATCTTACGAGGATTTGCGGGATAATCTACAGTAGTTAATAAGTAACATAACATTTCATATCAGTTTTACGATGGTTTTGTTCCTCTATGGGATAAAAAAAAAAGAAACTCATTTTCAAATTTAATTATTTTTACAAATTTTGATTTTCCAATATAATTTAAGCAAACAACATTTCCTTTTTATCGATGAACTTCGGAATCAATACACGATCCATCAAGCAATCGTTTAATTATTGAATCGACCGATTTTACATTGTAGAGGAACAAACGTGCATAAAACCGATATGAACTTTTATGACACTACATCAATGTAACCTCAGTAGAAAGCTTCTGCGCATTTCTCTGAACGTTGACCCCGGTAAAGCGGAGGGGGAGGGAGGTACGATATTGTTTCGAGGCTGTTCTTCCAGTTGTAGTTTGTTCAGGCTATGTGAAGAAGACAGGGGTCATGATGTACTGGTTGTTTCTCTGCTGAAGTAGCCCAGGTGTAGGGTGAATCTTCGGTCAGGGAGTCTCCAGTGAACTGTGTCTCCATTGAGGTGTGAGAATGGACGCGGCAGGTAGGAAACTCTCTGTTCGTCAGGGTAAGATGTGGCTTGACACGTGATCAGGCTGCCTCCTGTGTCTGTAAGTGTCATTCAATACAAAGTGCTTTACAGATATAACAGATGTAATGTCATATAAATGTCAAGAAACAAAAATGCACATGCCCCCTAAACAATTGAACACGGTCTAATTACTGACAGGGGCATGAGTAGTTCGACTTAGCTGAGGGTGGTGGTTTCGTAGAAGTTAGGTGGGGGTGGTGGTATCGTAGAAGTTAGGTGAGGGTGGTGGTATCGTACAAGTTAGGAGGGGTGGTGGTATCGTAGAAGTTAGGTGGGGGTGGTGGTATCGTAGAAGTTAGGAGGGGTGGTGGTATCGTAGAAGTTAGGTGGGGTGGTGGTATCGTAGAAGTT
>JAVFBZ010025063.1:18891-29243 GCA_032466195.1 Katharina tunicata
TCTGCCCAGGTACAATCAGCTGATTGATCAAATCAACCAGGAGACCTACTACATTCCACACAGTCTGCCCAGGTACAGTCAGCTGATTGATCAAATCAACCAGGAGACCTACTACATTCCACACAGTCTGCCCAGGTACCATCAGCTGATTGATCAAATCAACCAGGAGACCTACTACATTCCACACAGTCTGCCCAGGTGCAATCAGCTGATTCTTAAAATCAACCAGGAGACCTACTACATTCCACACAGTCTGCCCAGGTACCATCAGCTGATTGATCAAATGTGTACTTATTTTAAACCACTGTTGTTTGTCTTCATCTCGTGGGCCTTGTAGCGTTACTAACATGTAGCTAGTCTATATTTTGAATAACTCAGTCGGCAGTAGAAAGTCACAGCTGTAGGACTGCACTGTACTAGAATGAACACCTTATATTTCAGCTAGGTTTATACTTCACCAGTTGACCATTTGTGGACATACAACATTTTTCAGTATTACGTCTGGCCAGGATTGCCCACGATAGTGCAAGAGAGTTTGCACAGAAGGAAAACAGTTCACAACAGAACAAAAGTGGATCAGTCATGCCAATAATGGATCAACTAGTCCTACCAGAACATTGAATCTGTGACAACGGACAAAGCAAAGACAGATTGAAAAAATTTATAAATTTGAAAATGCCTGAAAAACAGATCGAAGGGTTCTTGATCACTTGTTTGTTACACCTAAAAGACAGAGGAAAGGGTGAAGAAATGTGGAAATAAACTCCTTAAACAACACGGGAATGGCCACATATGCAACTATAAAAACTATCACTGAATAGTGAACTGATGATGCCCAAAAAAGGAAACTGTTTGTTTTGTCCCCTACACCTGATGGGTTGACAACAAACCAATGCTCTAATAAGGTAACAGCTGGAAGCTTATGAATTGCAGCTTTTAATTTGATTTAAGGCCAGGTTTCTCGATCATATGTGTTCTGTCTGAGACGAATGTCTGAAATGAACACATAGAAACATTGGCTTCTAAGTTCTTCAACTGCTCAAAGCCTCTCAAAGATGGAATACATAGTATGATACCCTAAAAGCTCGACAAATTCCACCCCCTTTCCAACTTATAAAACTACATTTTGTACAAAGGGTAAGAAGTGTAGACATGCAATTTTGAAAATTTTATGAAGTTCAGACTTTAAATTACCAGAAAATATAAGTTTTAGTTCCAAATTCACAACTAAACATTCAATAAATTACTTAAAGTTTGTGCCCTTAGAGGTCGAATTTGTTGAGGATTTAGGGTAATGTTGAGGTAGAGATAAGAATCTTCACCGTTGACATAATCAGCTTATTTCATACAGATAGATCTACAATCAGATTACTTTTAAAATCAAATACAGCAAATTAATTAATGAAATACAAAGTGGCAGGCACAACCAGTCTCTAAGTCCGGATCAGTATATTGATCAGTTAAATCGCTAAGACATTCTCCACAGCCAATTCTCTTTTTAACTCTAATTAAAACCAACGTACACAGGCCAATGACCTCTCGAAAAAGTGTTCAAGTTAAATATCCTTTGTGAGGTGGAATCAATAGCATAGTGTTTTTCCAAGAAGATTGTCAACAGCCTTTGAAGTTATGTACGCACACAAAAGAAGGGTTTTTCAACATGTTCTGATTGGCTTGAATTGTTTTGAAGTTTGTTCACAAATGAAAACAGTTACATTGAAATAGATATCCAACTGGTACAACTGTACAAGGCTTGATGAACCCTGCCATTATTATTTAAATTCAACGCATAGAGGGTCGGCCGATTTTCCTCAATACATCAAGAAAGCCTTTGATCCCACCCCAGTGAATGACCATATATGTAATGAAGTCTTGTAATTGTGAGGGGGGAGGGGGGCCTAATAACCATCGACTTGGGAGTCTGGACATCAAAGTGTGGCCTTGACTGACCGCAGACTGCCTCCATTTTTTTTTTTTCGTTTTCAAACTTTTACTTGGCCTACAAATGTGAGGGTGTATTTACTAAAAAACCTCCCACTTTAACTTCTTGAGAAAAAACTCATGTTATTCTGTGACAAAAAATGCCTTATCTTCGGGTGCGGATGTCACTCTAATAACAGCTAATAATAGCCTGCACAATACGACATAAATAAAATTGCACCAGAATCCCCATCGAACAACTCTGTGACATAGTAAACAGCAATTGCTATGCAGGATAAAATTTAATCTCAGCACAAAAATAATCCACAGGTTATTTGTTTGTTTGAATTAATTAAAGCGTAATATAATCCGAGAACACTTCGTTCGGGTGCAATGTCCTAGATGAGACTCCTATTGTGCTGATGTATTGAAGCACATTTGAAATAGATGATTAATACACAGAAGACTGATTGACAGATTGACAGATTGACACTGATCTGAGGAAGAACAATTGTTCCAGATTGTGATGCTCAATGGTATTTCATTTATTAACCAGCTGTGTTATTCCGTGGGATACTTGTATAACCATATGAATGCGAGGTGGTAGTCTCTGTTTAGAAGTACCATTCATTTGGTGCTGTGATACATTCGTCATGTTTAATACATATTCCCTCCGCCAGAGGGACCAAACACGTGACAAAACAAAATAGAGTTTAAGTTGGTAAAAGCAAGACAGAATAAAGCAGGATATCAAAATTAAATTGAGACATCATTTTCTGAAGGACCGAAGTAAAACTGACAAAGTGGTTTCAGAAATACAGAACAGGGGGTTGACAAACAGACTAATCCTTAGTCCAGGAAAGGCAGACTGGAGGGTTAACAAAATAAGTTACCCGTCAAGACATT
Source organism: Katharina tunicata (assembly GCA_032466195.1). NCBI lineage: Eukaryota > Metazoa > Mollusca > Polyplacophora > Chitonida > Mopaliidae > Katharina > Katharina tunicata. Next base: position 21,718 of record JAVFBZ010025063.1, read on the forward strand.
AAACGAATCCATTACATGTAGGGTGTAGAAAGACAGATTGGCAGGCTGAATACAGAAAATCAGTCAATTATCCTTCCTTTCAGTATAAAAATAATCTTCCTATTTGAACCTAATTAATTGCATAACGATTAAACCTTATTCAGCTATTCAAAAGGCCATATATGAATGCCAACAGAAAGAGATTAACAGAACGGTCTAAAACACCAGGTATTTAACTGATGGTAATGGGGTGTATTCCAACACAAAACAGTCAGGTAGCACTTTAACAACCAAAAAATGTGAAGTCCACACAAATTTTTCTCAAGGGCTTTAACCAAACCTTATTTTACCAGAGTGAACAACATGCCACACATTCCCTGACCGATAGAGCAACCATGCTCAAGTTATACATCGTGTAGTTTAAAACTTGTATTTATTTTGCAATTTAATTTAAAAGGGTCAATTGTGGTCCATTCTGCATGTCGCAGTCACTTTGGATGTACTGAATTGTCATCTACAGTCAAAATGGTCTTTATGGCAATAATACAAAATCTAAATTTAATAATAAGTTTTTTTTAAAATTTATATAGAGAAATTCTGGGGATAATTTTTTGGCACAGGATGTCAAGCAGAAATTATGTTGGGAAATGCAAAAGCTCTAAAAGTGGTATAGACCAGTACAACATTAAATAAGATTACACAACTGAATACAGAAGGGCCATGCTGAAAACGTCAGGTTGGAGTATAACTTAATGACCCTGATAGGGGTTAAGATAAGAATGTAGTTGTGCTTACTGGCCGTAGTCCACTGTGTTTAGTGACGCGGAATGAGATGGGGGTAAGGGTAAGGGGAGGGGGTTGATAAGGGTGCACTGACCCCTCACAAAAACACAGCCTTAAGGGGGATAAGAGTAGCACATCCGTGCCCCAACGACACGGGCTTCCAAAAGGAGTTGGCCTCACAATGCCGGTATCTGTATTCTAAAGTGGTCTGCTAACCCAGGATGGCCAGCTTACGAGCAGTACCATTAATTATCCCTCCAATCTCATACACAATACATCCCATTCGCCTTGACAATACATAGCTCAGTGTACAGATGAATCCCTCCAAGGTGTTTTAGTCAAGCCCAGTGCGCACCTAAAGCCCCCCTAGAATACCCTAGGGGAAGCAGGGGACTGAGCGGGGAGAAATCAGGGTCGATGACGTGCATCAGCCGCCTGAAGTAGACAAGCACATACCGTGATCGTTTCGACGTAGGGTCCTTCATAACCATGGCTTCTTTAACCTCCCCGTATTTGCCAAAGTACTCCCTAAGACTATCTGTAAACAAAACAAAAATACAGGCTTTATGATTTATGTCGAGGGGATGTTTAAACTGAAGGGGAAATACCGTAGCTTAAGCCGCTAGTTATGTGTAATGATAAGGTCTGATTTGTATTTATTGCCCGGTCGTAGCTTGGCCGCTCTACGCGTTACTCATCGAGTGAAAGCAAGCAGCGCGCACAAGGCCAGTCGGCAGGCAGATCGTCACGGCCTACCGTCGGGGAATACGGCTGCGTTCCCACGGTACATTAGACTAATTTAAGCTAATGAATGATGAAGTCATAGACATACCTGCAGAGGTTTGGTAATGTAACCCTCCAACGAACATCTTCCTGTTAAAATAAAAGCCAAAAAACGCGCGTAAATAAGTGTGATTTATATAATGACAAACATGACCCAATTGACACTTTCACTATTTCTGCAAGATATATACACAATATGCATGTTGTTAAACAAAGCGTTAAGATGTAGATTTCATAAGGAAAGAGGAAAAGGACATAATTAGTGTGTGAAATAGACAATGGTACCTACCCTGGATCATTTGATACATCTTCCACGCTATTAGGGGAAGATTCCTGACTCGTAGTTTCCATCTTCATAATTCTATCCAGTCTACAGCTACTAGAAATCTACACGGCAATCCGCGAACCTGCACGTGGTTAACTGACGGGCGCTCTGTCTACTATTGGCCCATCGTGGGTGGGCAATTCGCGCGACTCTCAAAGGCGCGAAGAGCTAATGATTGACAGCCGTTTCCCCAAAAACGATTGGCTAAGCGTGTGTTGCCTGGCAACCGTGTTCAGTTTACCCTGACGTCATACATAGCCAGTGAATAAGGTGCCACGCCCTCCAGTGACTGCATCACAATGAAAACAAACCCGCCCAAAATCGCTGTGTGTAAAAATACCAACCAATAGTTAGCTGCTGGAATGATGCATAGTGTATTTTATCGAGCGCTTCCTTCAGCATTTCTCGGCATTTCGCACGGCATTTTATTAACGGCTTCAGTGGGCTATATTGCTGTTCCTCTCATAGTTTGACAGATTATGACGGCCCCTCATTATGAGGCAGCATTTTGCCTGGAGGGCACGAGGTAGCCACTCAAGCCTGCCTAGAGTTATGAGACCAGGAGAGACTTGAACTGGTTGTTGTGTATTGCTGGGAGGCTGGCGTTACTTGTCGAGCCTGTCAGCCAAACGTGTGGCCTAGCGGCACTAAAGTGTGCTCGGCTTTCCTCTACAACAACAACCCAATAAAAAATGAAAATAAAGTGTGTGTCGCTGCGTTGATTCTATAAATAATACAGCGGACAGTTTACTCAATGAGCTGCTACTCTCGCTGGGTCGATCACTATATATAGTATTATTTTTACCCATTCATTCGAACGAAATATAATTGCTTTTCAAGATATGTTGGACAGGCAAAGATATGGGCAATTTCCGTATTTTGACAGGCTTATTACCGCTCGGCGTTTATTGTTTGTTTTTAATTTTTTTCTTAATTTGCCAAGACGAGGCTATTTGTGTGCACAGTTCATTAAAATGCTATGCAAGTATAATTTGGTGGAATCTATCAAAAGTAAATGGTCTGCGGTAGATTCTGGTCAAAATCAAAGACTATTTTAGATGCATGCATAATTATAGGCGACGCGATTAACAATCAAATATATCGATTAACTGTCTGCGAGTTTGATTAATTAAGCTTTTGACTTTTCAGCTAGATTTCTGCCGAACGAATTGGCATTGATAGAAAGAGCTATTTAAACGAACGCGCTCGGTTCCACTGTAATTTACAGCGTCATTATATTTTTGCAGTATCCAATTGCTTCTATCCATTCGGCGGAACAAATTAAGACAAATTGAACAATGTAATGTAGTTTATGTTCCTAAAGCGCGGCGAAGCATTTTTAAAATAAACTAACAAAAAATGTCCTGAATTAACAGGCATGTTGAAAGCAGAAGCAGATTTGTCATCTTGAACAATTGCATACAGTTGCCGTTTGCTTTCTGTACAAAAAAAAAGAAGCTGTTGTGTCGACTTGTCGGCTGTTATTAATTCTAACATCATTTGTCAATTTAAATTGTCGACGTCTTCATTATCTCGGTAGGATAGATCATTCATCGTCAGCGACATAGGGATACTATTGCAAGCTTTTTCTTTGAAGTGTTTAATGACAAAGTTGGTAAGAGGCTAAATTTGTTAAAACCTTGCTGTTTCTTTATAAGGATTGTGTTTCATTCTAGTCTTGCAAACTTGTCTGTAACATTCCATGGGACAGTAATTATGAGATGTAACTCTAGTAGAATTGAAGAGTTTCCGCGCTTGACATCAGGTTTTCCCGTGTAACACTAGACAGATTGATCTCTAGGATGGGGCCATGCAGCCATTAACCATGGCACAGCATTAAACACCAACATCACCGAATAAGGAAAACAATTTGAAAAAGGAATGGTTGACTATAATTGTGATTGTTCGATTGATTGATTGATTACTGTTTCATTCCATAGTTCAGCTACACTTTGGCGTGGACATTATAACAATGGCAGTCGTCACTACATCCGCTGTATGGTTGGTCTGTCTCTCTTCGATGTTGTTCACTGATTTTAACTTTACCAAGCGCTTCTGAGTAATCTATATTGATACATCTACCAATAATATGTCCATAGTTTACTCTTGTTATGATTGATCACTGTTTTCTGCACATGTACAATGTATAACATCACTTTCTCATGACGGCGTTGAGAGTATTATAATAGTTTAGAAGAACAGCCCATACTTGGAAGAAAGCATCCCTGTCAAGCCGAAAGCTTTCATATAACGACAGGTAGATCATTTACATGTCTTCTTCGAATGACACGTAATGATTAAATAAATTAATAATTTCTCCTGTATATTTTTTTAAAAATTTCAACAATGGGCTTAGAAAAGTTACTGCGGCCGAAAACTCTCTTCGGAAATATAGTAAAGAAGGACGTCGTCTTCATGTAAATTAAACCATCCGCATGTCATCTGACAGAATGTATGCATTGACACCATAGGGCATGGCAGACAAATCTACCAAGGAAACAGACATGTAGAATCAGCAGTGGAGTTTATTTAAATTTATACTTGAGAAAAAATCCGAAAATTTTCAGGCAACTGCTGGAAAATATTTATCTCTTAATCTAACAAATTCCAGCTACCAAGACTGCTATGGTCACACTCTATAAAGAACGCAAAAATGATATTGTACGATGGTAGCCTATAGAAATAGGGAGATACGCGCGAATTCAGTTTCTTGACTGAGTCATGATATTATTATTGTGCGAAGTGTTACTTGACAAATCTGAGGATTGATATATGAGTTTGTAAACGGTGGAATGGATTGATGATGTTAATATTAGACTGAAGGAGATACCTCACAGATGTAGATGGAAGGGAATTTGATACCTCAAGTCTCTGTGCATTCTCTGGATGTGCAGGATGAAACGGAAATCTTCAGAAATCACCGCTTCTGTGCAATTCCATTAAACTCAGCAAATTTGCAAGATTCATTTACTCGTGTATATATAAAGGAAACCCCAATACTTATCGTTAAGGCCCGGTAATCAGTATAACGAAAACACAGTTTGAATTGAAATGAACTAACATCGTTTTGAATCGTTTATATTATTTCACATGATCAACTTTGGTTTTAAAATGTGTTATCTATTTTTCATGTTATAAATTCTACCTTTCTATTGAATGAGTCTTTAGAACACCGAGCAAAACTTTACCCCTTGTTTAAATATTAATTAAAAGATTACATTATATTTTGAAAAATATCATTATCTGCTTATCTTATAGGAGCTAGCTATGTGTAAATTTCACACAATTGTTTTTTGTAAAAAGGTAGAAACGTACGTTCCCATGAAAATCAGAAATGTTTAACTGTGCATTTCCTGGTATTAGAACTGAATGTTATAACAGATGTTCTGAGAAATGAGGGTATATGTTGTGTAATATTGTTAATGTGAGCTGCTAATTTAACTGCCTTGTTTATCTGTTTGGTGATAACGTTAACATCCCATCATCAGTTTGTTATGGCCTTAGTGTATATTTTTGTCTCAGAATACAAATCTAGGGGACGATGCATAGGGAAGATTCAATGAGTGCCTATGGGCGCTTGGGCTGTGTGATTAGGGTTACACTGTTCGTGGAATGGACAGATGGCATAATGATAGCTGCGTTAAAGCGGCAGACTCGTGCAAAACCACGCCAACCGTGCCTACACTAATACCCTTATAATTGGTGCTTGAAAGCCTACTGATTCCAGGGATCTGCGGAACCATTTTCAAATTAACGGATTAATCGCAATTAGATCGAAATTCCTTATTACCGATTCTAGCCGGTGAATATTTGTACGATTGGAGAGCGAGCCGGTTATGATAGGGTTGCTGGGAAGTGTTTTTGTAACGAGGTTGAACTCAGACCAGGCATAAACTCACCATTAATTGCCTCTTTGAAACTTGTGAATTCATAATGGTCTCCATAGTAACTGTAATCAAACCCAGTATTTCCTGTCTTTGATCAGTTTCATTAACTTTGGTTTGTTATAATTGCTTTGCTTCTAATTAGATTGATTTTAATGTCCATTTCAATCAATCAATCGTATAGGAATAGAAATTGTTATATACTCTCCCGATTCTCTACAACGACTGAGTTAATTCATCTGGCTGTTCATGAAATAGTTTTGTGTGTGTGTGTGTGTGTGTGTGTGTGTGTGATTGATTGCATTAAAAGAGAAGCTATAGAAGACTCACATTAATCATAGGAAGTGCCAGTGAGTGAATGCATTCTTCAGATTTATGAAAAACATTATAAACATAAGTTCGGAATCCTCAGTTCGACTCCTAAAATTCGAACATTCCCGTGGTAAAACCGAAAAGAGAGAAGCGACATAACGATTGACCGGACGCCAGCGTCCGCCGAACGAAAACTTCTATTTTACTCATTCGATATCTGCGTCTCCAAGTAGCAGTGCATGCCCTCCACTATCATATTTTCATTTTATTCAATAAATCTTTTCCACATTAAACAAAAATATTGGTAAATCGTAATATTCATTGGAGTTCGCCTGCGCTGGTTGGTTTAATCATAAGCCTCGGAGTTTACCATTAGTTAAGTTAATACTTTTCACGAGCTTGAAACCGTCTTCGGCGACGATCAAAAGCTTGTATGTATGAAAGATATGCAAAGTTAGTTATTTTTTCTCTGCTTAATCGGCCAAAGTTTGCGTCAGCCTGCACCTATAGTGAAGCGTAAAAAACAACAGTCAAACCAAATCAAAATTAAGTCTATTAAACGTACTTACAATAACGTAATCTCGAAACTGTTTGATTACATTTTTGTAAGGAGACATTAACATATTATTTTGCTTATATGTGCGCTTTATAGTATGGCACACTGGACGACTTCCATGAACAGGGAGTTTATAAGATATACCGTTGTAATTATTCACAATCACTGTATAGTAATGATACTGGAGTTGTTAGCATTTGTTCACCTGTTTATTGTAAAATTGTATCATTTCCGAAATGAATGGAATAAAATGTATCCCATTACTACCACAATACGCCAATGACAGCATCATTCAGAATCTAACAATCCAACATCAGCTGTCCGTTTACACCGTTTGTACAGCTTCCCATTTCTCAATAAGTCAAGTGTAGCTTTTGGACAAGTTGAATACATTTCCTATAGTTGCTTATTCAGCTTTAGTTTACATCAGACCTAAATTGTGATATTTTATGGAAAATCTTGTGCAACTGTAGGCTGTATAGCAGAAGGTGCAAGGAGGTAATGAGAGCACTGTGCAGCGAATATAATAGAAGAATTTGTCATGGAGGTCTAAGGACTCCCATTCGACTCCAGGTATATAACGGCATGTGAAATTGTATATCTGCCTATGCATTTGAAAATGTAAAGACATAAAATTGTCTTCAGACACATGAACCGTATGGTATATTGTTCACTTCCTTGTACAAATCTTTGCATACAATCATAATAATGGGTGGTGATTCTAGCAAGATTATCAGCCTACAAAGTTGTCTTAACAAGAATCTGTTCAATTTAAGAAAGTTTAAAGTCTTATCGCAAATAGAGACAATACTGATAAAATATGTAGTGATTTGGGGGGGGGGGGGGGGGGGGGGGAAAAAAAAAAATATATATATTCATGAAAAAAAAAAAAAGGCTGCGTCCA
>JAVFBZ010025064.1:0-11337 GCA_032466195.1 Katharina tunicata
TCAGGTTACAGGTATAATTTAAGTCCTGAACAACAATATTATGATATTAAATAGCACTTAATCTTTTTAGGCAATAGTTTTAGTATTAAACCATGATAAAAGAAATCATTGAAAACACTTTTAAATTCTGTTAATTGTTAAGACAAACGAATTGTACACATACCATCAAAGGCACACTCTTATTCTGATAAGAAGGAAACATAATAAATGCTAAAAAAAAAAAAAGACCCATGCTATAAACACCACTAGAAAATCATGCGACCATACGACCCACAGTTGTATGAAATCTTGCGCCGTGGCTGTCAAACCGAAAAAAGTTGAACTTATTGCGTAAAATCTTACGAGCCGTATTTAGCGTATGTTGGATCTGGCAAAAAAATGTGTAACCTGAAAAATTTGTGGTCGCGAGAAATTTTTAATTTTTTCCAGGGTGACTATTAGTTTCTTACATGAGTTACAACAGCAGATGTAGTAATATTATTTAATTATGAACTTGGAATAGGAAAAATTTATTAAAAAAAGTTGTTGTAATAATGTCAGATATAAATGGCAAGTGCCCTTGGTGTATTTCTGTTACCTTAAACATATTCAGAGGTTAATAATTATTAAGTCGAGGCAAACATGGCAAAATTGAAATTCGTCAAGAAACCTTAAAGAGCTTGATTTTCCAAGACAGAGTTCCGTTCCTCCATTTCCAGATTTGCAGCCAGCTCTCGTTTGGCAAGAATCTGCTCTTGTTTCCAGGCATATAGGTCGTGGAGAGTCAGGAAGATCATGATGATGTTTTTGGTAAGAAGCACAGAGACATTCTGTTCAGCTCCATGCCAGATCACCAATCGGATGACCAGATAGGGCACATTGACTACCACCATATGCAGCAGTCTGTGACCAATCAGTAATCCATCAGCCATTTTCTTATAGCCGAATTGGGTACGGCTCAGTGTGAGGAGCGGTAGAACTGGCAGAACGAGGTTAATACAGCTGACAGAGAGAACAGCGTGCGCCAGACTGAAAGGCAGCAGGATACGAGACTGCTGGGTGAACAAAACGTCCAGGATCTCTATGGAATCCAGAATGTCCAAGGGCACATTTCCTGTTATTTCTTCGATGTACTGTCGCCGTGGACTTGAAATAGGAGCATTGTTGTGGGTCATGAGAAGCAGCAGAAATATTGGTGAAGACAGGGACAAAGACATTTTTAACATATTTGGACCAAAGAAATCACTTTCGCTTAGATCGAAGACAAAAGTGCGAAAGATGACAACAATTCTCGAAACCAGGGCCACAGAGTAAACTGCCCATGCAATATATCCCAAGGGGAGACTACCAGGGCGAACTTCCGCCAATGGAGTGGATGATTCCCTTGACAAGAGCAAGTGTCTGTAGGAAATGACAAATGCAGCTATGAAAACAAAGAGCACAACTAAGTCAGCAAATATGAAGGCATACCAAGACGGTCCTTTGTAGACGATCAGAAAATAGTCCAGAATAACACACTGAAATATCACCATACAAACACATATGATTCTGGTCGGTAGCTGGTATAGTACCTCGAATATTTTAGATGCTATAGTTTCAGGAGGTGCCATGTTTCTTGTATCCAATCTACACCATCTAGGCTATATCATGTTGACCTTCAGGCAAACATCCTGAAAAGAATTCAATAAATTAGTAAAGTGATTTATACATTATTAACATTGTGTACCATCATGGACAAGCTAATTTAAAAATACAAATATATAAATGTCCTGTGGTGTGTGTCTTATGCCAGTGTCATGAACTGATGAAGGATGGTTTTCCTTCGCCCATTGTGCTGGCACACCGTCATAAAAGCGAAATAACCTTAAGTGCGGTGTAAACCTCAATCCAACAATATATCTAGCTAGTTGTGTACACTCTATTTTTAGGTTCACCTTTGGTGGAGTGAACACTTGTCAGACTGTCTAAGCTAAAGCTAGAGGCACCCCTCTGTGCCCGATAGAGCTGGAGCTTTGATTGGTTAATCCACAGCCCATATAGGTAGGAAGCGTTTTGGTCGTTTTTTGTTGCTGACGGGAGATAGCAAACGATAACCAGAGGGGTTACCCTCAGACCTTAATGTAATATTACGGTCTGATTTATTAGGCTAACGACGGAGAAGCTAGTCCAACCATTGCATCTTGCATTGTTTTATAAGCAGCTGATAAGTATCAGACTATAAAATATACGAAAAACATTTTCAAACAGACCAAAAATTTCGAACATACAACAGTCACCTACTATGTTGTATTAAAAAGCGCAAAATCTGCACAAAGATGAAAAAAACTATGTGTTATTTTTTGGCAAATCTGTTGTACCAACAAGTGCCTTACTTGATTTCCCGCTAGAGTTATGGCGCCTCACGACTGAGTTTCGCCTGCATTTGTAGCCGCATCTCGTATACATAAATAACCTATATATTAATGACCTTGAAAATAGCCAGACTATTTTCTAAGAGATTTATAATGATTTTAAATGCTGCAAAATTAAATATGTTTGTTCGTTTTTTTTTTTCGTTGTCCTTATTTTAAGTTTAGAAACATGTGTATCGCCGCATCGCCGTAGCCACCTTGTTCGAGCTGACGATGGCGGAGTCGTCGCTGGCAGCTAATGATCTTGGACCGTGGACTTCCAAAGTGTTATGCAGGTCTTTAAAAAAACGTCACCTTTTTCGATGTTACATTTGTTACTATGTCTTCCTGTGCAGTTGTCTGTCTTGATTTGCGATGTGAAGCAAAAATATCTTCGTATGACCTGTTGATCACTACCAGTGAATTGTTTTGTTGTGGATGATGACATCATTGAGTAATAAACATTGCACATAGCGGGTGCAGTTCTAGTCAAAAAACCTCAATTGTTTATTACTTCTCACATACTGTCGACCAAATAAAGTCTTGGATACCTTCATTTTATTTTAAGAATCGATAGTGGATTTTAAATCCGAAGATCTCGGACGTACTGTACGTAATCAGGTTGGGGAGAGTAGCTTCAACAGCTCGATCTAGGTATGGGATGTAGCTCGATCGGGCTAGGCTGTCTTGCACAAAACCAATTAAATCAATGATTAACTTCACAAATGACTTTTCCGCAAATATTTCATAGAAACAACAACACATGTATGACCTTCAAGTGTCAGAGCGAAGTTTTATTCTGCCAACCATCAATATTTTAAATGAAATTAATAGGGTAGGCCCAAGGATGCATTTTTGTGATTAATCTTGTTGACTGAGACACATTATTTGGCCATCTAATAGGTTACTGTATGTGTAGCTAATACAAAACTGTGCAGCACTGTGTTGACAGGAAGCCTTATGGGTGGATCTCAGACATCTTATAGGATCTTCACGGTCAGGCAAAATAGTCAAAATTTCATACAGCAAAGGTGTTAGTGAGCCAATCAGACTAGTTATCGTCTAATTGATGAGATCAACTCAAAGCAAAAGATCACAAAATAGGTCTTCAGTGCATGCTAAGGATAAACAAGCTGTCTTAGCAAAGGGGCACAGGATGCTGAGTTGTTGTGGTGTCCTGTCTTGAATGTTGCCAGCGCAGTTTACGTTTGTTTTTTTCACCGACTGGGCTATACTCATATAAGTGAAATAATCTTGAGTACGACGTAAAACCACAATCAAACACACACGATAAGCAATGGTTACTAGTCAAGCCAATGATCCAAACATATCAAGTCAATGAAGTTAGCTCATAGACATGATAGATGAATGTAGATAATTGTAATACACATTGAGAGATTGAAAATTTTAATTTAAATTAATCATAAATTACCATACAGTAGGTGTCCCTCTAAGTGCTTAGATATAATGTAAATGTAATTGTTAGGTTTTCAAATAAAATATATAATATCGTCAATTTTTCAGATATTTTGTACATGGAGTTTGTAGAGAAGGGGCCAACTGTAGATTTTCCCATGATCGTAATGGAGCTCCGCCCGATAATGTCTGTAAATATTACCTCAAAGGAAACTGTTCCTATGGAGACCAGTGCAGGTTAACTTTATTAAAAATGTGTCTTTGTTTTTTTAACTGATTAACAGTCCAGTTCTGTAAAATCACAGTTAATTAAGCCATTCAACTAAGAAATGTCAAGAAAAGCGAAAACTGTCTCATATTCATCTTCATTTACGGCAAATCTCTCAAAGATCATAAGCCTTTATATTAAGTCAAGTTTGCTTGATATTTTTCAATTCATAATTTTCTTTGTTTACTAAGGAAGAATTAAAGAATAATGTTTGTCAGTTGCAAGGAAAAAATTATTTAAAGAATTGAATGGTATACTGGTTATGTCTTCTATTACAGATATGACCACATCAAGCCATCACCCACCAACAACAATAAGCCCTCTAGACGTACATCCCCACCAATTACTAATCAGAAGATCCTAGATAAAAAAGTTCTACCAATTAACAATAAACCAATTCCTGTAGCTTTTGGTAAGATGGTAACCTTGAAGAAACATAGTTCTACTGGGGAAAGCCTCCCCTCTTCACCCATGTCACCTCCAGTCACAATTACTCATAAAGACCCTGAGAAGTGGGTGAAGGCAGCAGAGTTTATTCCAGGACAACCCTATAAATCTCCAGGTAAAACAGTGTTTCAGCTTCATTGTCAGTTTTTATCGGGCATTTTTGTTTAATAAACCCAACATGTGCTGTTCAACTATACAAAAGCGTGGGCATTTGGTATGGTGGTTTTAACTGTCGGAAAAGTCCGATTTTTTTTATGCCAAGTTTAAGAAGTGTAGAAACACACTGTTGAAATTTTTAGGAAGTTCACACTTTAAATTACCAGAAAATTTTTAGTTCCAAAATTCACAATTAAACATTCAATAAGTTTGTGCCCTTTAGAGGTCGAATTTGTTGAGGATTTAAGGTATGTGCTTTTGTTTATCTTCCACAATGCCCAGATTTGCACTCGACACCCCTATCTGCCTTATTGATTTAGATGTCATCTGTTTCAGAAGTTTTTGAATTTTTTGTGTGTGCCCATTTTGTAAAAATTTGTAGCAACACCTAGCTTATCAAATTTATTCGTACTTCTGTAATAAAATTAATGTTGGATTTCAAATAAAAATCTAGAAACAATTATTCTGCTAAGGCGTTTAGCCCATTAGGATTCAGAATATCACTGTTTCATAAAAATTTAAATTACAGTGCAATCAACTTACGCGACAGCAACTAAGACAGGTGCAGAAGATGCTGGTGAAAAGTTGGAGATATATGTGCCAATAGAAGAAGCAGCCGGGTTGTTGTGTCCCTTTGCCGCTAAAGGGGAGTGTCGTTTTGGAGAGAAGTGTGCTTACCTACATGGGGAGATTTGTGAACTGTGTGGGTTAGCTGTGCTTCATCCTCTGGATAAGGAACAGAACGACATTCATATGAAAGTAAGTTAAACTTCAGGAAGCCTTTCAGATATGTGTTTACCAATTTAAAAGTGTTTTTGGCAAAGTCTTATCCTGACCAATGATCTGTAACTGGGACATGTACTCCTGTCAGTCTAAATCGGAAAACAAACCACAAATAAAACGTTGATTGTAGACCTCGTTACCTCAACTCATGGAAATACATTGATACCTCATTTAACCTAGAAAATAGGCATCTTTTGCACAAGTGTACCCAATGGAGGCAGTACCATGTCTGTTCCGACTTATACAGTAGGAATTGGACAAAGTTTATCATCTGTTTATATGTTTTCCAGCACCCTGTTCACTCAGTTCAAAATCGACTTCTGACGTGTGTGTGAAACAGATTAACCCCATTTAGATAGAAATGTCTGTTTTCAAAAAACTCAAAATGACCTGCTTAATGCTTTTCAAAATTGTAGTAAAAATTAAAACACACAACTAGTGATCATTTACTCATCCATGGATTAAACTTCTTTGAAGTTAATGACATTACATAGACAATGCCGTGATGATCATCAAGCTAGTAATGAAAGTCATGCCTTCCTATTTTATACTCTTGTAGGAGTGTATGGTGGTGTTAGAGAAAGACATGGAATTATCATTTGCTGTTGCGCGGAGTAAAGACAAGTCCTGTGGTATATGTATGGACACTATAATGGACAAACAGCCTCCTTCAGAACAGAGGTTTGGTATCATGTCCAACTGTAACCACGTGTTTTGTCTGGCATGTATCCGCAAGTGGCGCAGCAATAAGACGTTCGAAAACAAGACTATCAGGTAAGACGATTCTTTTAGTTCATGGACTTGTATTACCTTAAACTTTAGGCTTATTTAGGCATATTTAGTACTGGAGGAACATTATCTTTTGGCAGTGATAACGCTTAATTGACTTAACATTTTTTGGGTTGTGTTAAAAGTCGCTGTCTTCACTGCCGTCATATAAGTGAGAAAATGTTGAACAAGGCATTAAAAAACAATCAATCAACCTTAACCTTTAGTCCTCTGACATGGAATTTGTGATAGCAGAATTTTGGGGATAAACATCTTTATTTAATAGGGCAAGACTGAACCACACCGCTGATTTAAAATGTCAATTTTTTATCAAAGAGAAAACTATGAGTAAAGTTCCAATAGTTTAATGAACAAACTCTGACTATAATCTTTTATATATATACATAACTGATGACAAGCAATTTATTGGGTAACTGTCAAAAATGAATTGTTTGTTAGACATATTGATAAATACAGTTATCATTTCACTGATGTCCAGGTCTTGCCCCGAATGTCGAACTGTGTCAGATTTTGTGACCCCGAGTAAATATTGGGTGGAATCCCGTGAGGAGAAAGATAAACTCATTGAGGGATATAAAACTGCGCTCAGGTAACTGCCCATGCTTAACTTTTCTCATTTTATAAATCTTTCTCATCTGTTTTTCATCAACAGATTGCTTGATTAAACTGTTTAATGTACTGTTTTTGATTAATTTCTTGCATAAATTTGGAAACCTGAAAATCTAACAAATACTTGACTACAAAAAGGTTAAACACTTACTAAGTTGTCTGTTTCTATTTCTTTAGTACTAAACCTTGTCGACATTTTGACCAAGGCCGGGGTGAATGTCCATTCAATGAGAAGTGTTTTTACCTACATGCTTACCCAGATGGGCGTAAGGCTGAGCCTCAACCTAGACGGAGACGGCATCGCGCTAATGCTGAAGGCGAACTTGACCTACTTCAGCATATCATATTGTGGGATTTCCTAGAGGAAGATCAGAACCGTGTCCTGTTAGAATTAGAATTAGCTGAAGAATTAGATTCTTTTCTCACCCTTTCTGAAGAACTTTTTGGGGGAGATTCTTCTGACAGTGATTTTGAAGACTGGTTTTGAAATACTGGTTCTGATACAATAGGTTGTCTGTTTGAAAATTTGTTTGTCAAATTCTCTGCACCTCCCATAAGTCTTGTAACATTTTTGATTGAGAAATGTTTGTGATGCACAGAATTTTGGATAGAATTTTTTCAACAAGGTTAGTTCTCATGACTTGCCATTTCTCAAATATTGTTAGTCTCAGGTTTGCATCTTGATTAAATGTCCGCCACTACTTAGAGTTGTCTCCCATGTATGTTTAAGAACTATGGATTACTCTCCCTTAGTATCATTCCTAACTGTTGTGAAATTGGTGTGAAAATTAATAATGTGTCTTTGTGATTTACATTCAACAGAAATCTAGCTCAATTTTTGCATGGATACTGTTTTTAATTTCAGCTATTTCATAATAACAGAATGGTTAATATTGCTCTACAAGGGGCGTTAATAATGACAGCATGGTTGATATTGCTATACAGTGGGCGTTAATAATGACAATATGGTTGATATAGCTCTACAGAGGGTGTTAAACCAATAATTGACTTTTAGGTCATTTGCTCAAAATCCTTTCAAGATAGTCCTCCATTACATTGGTGGCATCATTGTGGAGTGGTTTAAAAAGCACACTACTAGATCATATGCTTTAGGTCCCTATCACCAGTGAGTTTGCAGGTGTTCTGGGTTTTGCTCACCTTGTGCCCCACAATAAAGCTGGCCAATGATCTGTAACTGGGACTTATAATACTGTTGATATAACACCAGAAACCAAACGATAGCATGTTAACGGTGCATGTCCCTTGACACTCAACAATAAGCTACTGCATGAAGCAGCTTAAGAATACGTCTATCAATTATTAAAGCTGACTGGTAATTTCAAATTACAATATAAATCTGCTGCAGTCAAACTCATTTCTGCGTAAAACAGCACAAAAATGTTTAGTTTGGTTAGTCCGCCCCATCTACGTCGATGTTTTGTTGGTGCTCCCGATGGAATTGTGTGTAGATAAAATTACATACTATCCTTCTGTTTCGCTATTTATTTTGGTCTTTTTTTATGGTTATTGCGAGAATCTTGCTGCCATGTCACTCGTGGTGATTATGATGTTTTGCCCTGAAAGTTCCAGGCTGTGTTATTGTTTACTGTGTTACAGGTTGTATCTAATCAATGAACCGAATCTGAATCACATAAGAAACTGGATCCCCTGGATAGAAAATCAAGGAAATTCTAGTTTGGATAAAAAATGTTAAATGCCATGGGTAAAAACTAACAAGTGGTTTTCTTTATACACTGGAACATTGTCATTAACTCTCATTTAATCTCTTGTTTAATGATGTTCTAAGATATGTCTATGCTCTTCAATAAATTTGTGTCAGAAAGTTTTATTTCTGTAAGAAAGTGTAGTTGACATACTTCAAATTAATTTTGCATTATTCAAGGGGAGTTAAACCCGATTTTCTTTTTCAAGATAGTATACTGTAGTTCCAATATGAAGTAAATTTGTGGTAAAGCGAATATCAGTATATTTTTAGTATGCAAAATGTAGTAAACATATTTTTGTTTGGATAATATAGGAAGTTTCCTATAACTGTTACACAAAATATTGGCTACCATATTTATTTTCTGCTCGACATGATGAGGCTCTAAAATATATAAACTTTTTTTTATTTGGAGATTTTAAATTTTAAAAATCTTACACTTTATCCTTGTCTCTATTACCAGGAATTTAGCCTTTGGATTAATAGTTGGTTGGCTTAAGTAAGTGTGAATTTGATAACAATGTGGATTCAATGCTGATATCTGTGTGAGACTGCACTTTGGTGCCGTGACCATTAGAGACACAAGGGGTTGCCAAACTTATCAGATGAGCGATATCAACTTGACAGTTAGAGACACATGACGATGCTTGAGATATCAGATGAGGGATATCAACTTGACAGTTAGAGTGACATGACAATGCTTAAGATATCAGATGGTGATATCAACTTGAACATTAGAAGCATTGGTAAAAAGTAGAGGTAACCAAGACCCCTTATCTATTCTGTTAGATTGTTTGCAATATGGAATTAGTTATGCTATCTTGTTGCCACAAGTTAAAATATGATTGTTATATTCAGGGCTTTGGATTTGTTTTTACTGAAATGCTTGTGTTTTTTCTTCTTCTACCAAATTCTGTAACTGAATTTAACACTGCCTTATGTAATAATGTTGAAGTAGCATTTAGAATGTAATATATTATGACAGGTGCTTGATATAACTGTAGATGATATATTAATACTCCCTCAAGGGATTGTCAATTTAAGCCTTAATTTGGTTTTTTTAAACCTCACATAACCCATAACCTTATAATATTCATGGTGCTTATATAAAAGCTCAAACAATGAACCATTTTTATGTTCCACACCAAGTTTTGCTTTTGTTAGATGTCCAATAAATCTAAGTGATTTTAGCCAATTTCTCTCTGTGATATGTAGATTGATATATTCATAAATATATGGACAACATTACTTATCTAATCAATTTTTATGTGTTTTGTTTTTGTATTTTGACTTGTTAAAAATGTCACTTTTGGGTGGTAATGGTGACGTTCACTTTTGTTAGTACTCTGTACTATTATATATCCAACAGTATAAGAAACAACACCTGTTGTTTAGAGTTGATGCTTGTATTAGCCTGAATCACTGTATTAAATTATAACCTTCGCTAAAGACACAGATTTTTAATATTCTGAAAATTTTGAACTTTCAGGTTTTTTGTTGTTATTTGTTTTTGTTTTTGTTTTTTTCTTGAAGTAAATCACTACAAGTATATTTCGTGAGTGTTCATCATCTTGAAGATTAATGAAGGTAGTATTTGCTGTTTTTGTACAATTACCCTTTAGACTTCTTCAAACCACCTCCAAAGATAAGTCCATTATCCATTCATTATCAGCTAAATCCTACTCGTAGGAAATGAATAATTAATCATAGCCATTATAGATTACTGCATAGAGTTTTGCACAGATCCTCCAAGTATTCTCTGTTTTAATTATACAAATAAAAACAAATAATAAAAAATATAATAATAATAAAAATATTAATAATCGTATATATTGTTATGTTCTTATTATGTTAACTGTAATAACCTTTTTTCTCACAACATTTGAGGGCGTGTGAGATGGTAAGATTCTTTGGGTATTATAGGTTATCCCGTCCATAACTCCCACTCACTTAATTTAGCGTATATAGGCTTTCATAGAGCTCCACTGCCATGGGGCTTTCGTTGAGCTTATCACTCTCTTGTCGATGTTCCTCCGTAGTTGGGCTTATCACTTTCGCTACAATATGCCTCTCTTCATAGAGTTCCGGGGTGGTTGGCGAGAGCCTCCTGTGCCCTGGTGCTCTCTGATGTGTATCATGAAGCCGATGTGTTGTGTTGTCCTGTAGTTTATCATGTAAGTGGCGTGAATGGTCTCCAAATAAGCTGGAATGACGTCATACAGGTGTCGTCGACCTTATCACTCTCGTGTCGATGTTCCTCTCCCCATAGAGTTACGCGGGTGGTTTGTTTGTCTTCCTGTGCCCTGGTGCTCTCTCAGCTAAGGGGCATCAGCCTGTGTGTTTTGTTGTCTTGTATTTTGTCCAGTGTCGTGAAAGGTGGTAACACCGTCGTGGAAGTGAAAGAACCTTAGTACGACGTAAAACTCCACACAAACAAACCATAGAGTTACAATCCTGTGCCGATGTTCCTCTCTTCATAAAGCTCCACTCTCGTTGATATTATCGTTCTCGTACCGATGTTCCTCTCTTCATAAAGCTCCACTCCCGTTCCTCTCTCGTTGATATTGTAGCGAAATGGTAATAATAAAGTATCTGTGTATGAGCCGATATGGCGTTGGGAATATTAAATAAATAATCCCAGCAATTAGTTTCTGCGCTAACTCACAATGGTCTCAAGTTTTTGTACTTGAACTCTTAACGCTGCGCAATCTCCCCTCGCAATACACACATCAAAAACACTGGAAGTATCCTAAATATGGTAGCGTGGAACTTCGCCA
>JAVFBZ010025074.1:0-11336 GCA_032466195.1 Katharina tunicata
CACACTTCATTATAGATAGTTATGAGTCTACTGCGATGTTAGAAATCATCCAGGGTCTTGGATAAAGAAAACGTATGAAGAATATTAACTTCGAAGTTTTTAGTTTAATCACGTGTAATAATAATATAAACTGCGCCGCTTGGTTTGAATTTGTAGCCATAAATAATCCATTATTATAAATGGCATGTTGTTACCGCCGGACTTCACAGCTGAAAACGCTAGAAACTCAATACTTCCCTGGAGGAGAGCAGCTGATTTTATCTAAGACTAAACGACCTCAGGAACGGACTTCATAACTGGTAGATGACATAGTTTGCGCGAAATTTAAAACTAGAGAATTGGGTAAGTATTTATTCCTTAGGCGATTTCCTGATTAAGTTTCAAGATCATTTCAGTTTTCTCGGGGGAAAGATTTGAAGAAAATGCTATGCTAGATGACATGTTTGATATTTGACTTTCTGAAAGATGAAAGAGTTGAGAGAGCGGGATTTACTATTTGATTTACTATTTAAACTGCTACGTTGATCTAAAGAGTTTTAGTCATTATATACGGGGTTATTTTGAAAATCGATTCAGAATGCTATTGTGGACGATTCAAAAATTGTTTGTATATTTTTTAAGTTTAGTTTTTACTGGCGGACTTATTTAATATTGATGGCATATGCACTAAAACACTGCATAATACACGTATACCCATATGAGAAACGGTGAAAAACATTTCCTTCTCACCAGTGGAATTATTATATATCGCAAATTAGATGATTGTATTGATAAAACATGTCAAGTGGTACACAGCAAAATTGTGTTGTGTGTTATATGACAGCTACGGTTTTGAGCTGACAAATTATGCTACCCCACGATGATCTATGAAACTTTTTTCTGTAAATTCTCAGTTACTCCCCACTTATCCTAAAGGGGATTTCAAATGACCTTTGTCTGACCTCTGGTGCAGATCGGTAATTCTAAACTCGAACCTGGCTTTCTGGTCAGCCAGTGGTGACAGCTGATGTTCAACAGGGACACTTTCAATTCGCAATCCTTTTCTAGAAATAACACATATATTTACGTCTTTAATAGCGTAATGATTTTCTGCGTTCCAAATAGCAACACTAGGATACAAAATTAATTTAAAACCTTAACATTATTTCATCTGGGAACCTAATATTCCAAACTGTTTCTACAAAAAGACCAAATATGACAGTTAGTGTATCAGGAGACCAATAATCGTTAAGACAAAACTGCTAAATTTTAACGAACCCCAATTGGGAAACGGTATTGACAGATATTAATTATTAGGAAAAATGTTGAAATATTATATACAGTATCAATTTTGTTCCGACAGATTTCATCCAGTCAAAGCGATAGAGATTAACATAATTGTGTTAAAACTAGCAAGTAGTTAAACTGTCGAATGACTTTAACCACTTTATTTGTAATAAGTCGCAGTCTAGAAGCTGTTTTCTAAAGATGTGTTTGAAATATAATGACTTCATTATATTGAGTTATCCGGTATATAAGTATTTCCGACTGTCGTACGGACTGAGGACAAACGGTTTATTTTGAAACCTCAGATGACTAAGATTAAGTGGTATGTACCATGTTCTTGTTAACTAGCTGGTCTTCAGGGACAATTCAATGTCAAAAGCATTTTAAACTGTTTATCAAGATTAAAGAGGATACATTTCCAAGGATAGAAATAGTTGAGAAAAGTTCCAGTTCACTTGTCTGTTTTGCAGATGGCCGATTGCCTCAATGGTATAAGTGACACGTATCTACAGCTGGATATACAGACCGACTAAACTGATATACACTAATATAATGAGATGAAAGAAACCAGGTTCATTGTTCAACATTATATGTAGATCAACTCGACAGTTAAATATAGCAGATCCTTTGTTTAGTGTTGGAAAAGCCATTTGACTATTTGCAGTGACACGTGTTTACAGCTGGCTATACAGACTGGATAGTGGATTTAACCTATGTGACAAATCATATATATAACGGTAATGTCGAACGAAGAGATAAGCATAAACACTAAATAGGGATCCCGTGAATTATCAAACCAAGCCACTACCTGATGATGTCCCAGATCTGATTGAATGTCGTCGGACACTTTTTGTCACAGTGAGAACCAACTATATTTACAGAGATTAATACCAGGATAGACTGCTACGGGCAATTGGCCTATGTCAATATCGGCTGTGTTATCTTAATATAAAGCTGTCATCACTGGTAGTAAATGGCCATTGACTATTTCACAGGGTTACTGGTAAACAGATCACAATTTTTATACATTCACAACATCGATCTAAATATCATTTGTCAAATCACTTT
The DNA here is from genome assembly GCA_032466195.1 of Katharina tunicata. Classification (NCBI taxonomy): domain Eukaryota; kingdom Metazoa; phylum Mollusca; class Polyplacophora; order Chitonida; family Mopaliidae; genus Katharina; species Katharina tunicata. The sequence continues at coordinate 2,335 of JAVFBZ010025074.1, forward strand.
TTTGAATACTGTTTACTACTTGACACTTGTTACTCCGAATATATTTAGAAGTCCATGTATTTTATTGAAAATTATCACTTGACAACGATCTGTGAAATAAGATTGAAACGTTGTGTCAAAATAATAAAGAAGTTGTTATCCATACGAATCTAGTTCTTGCTTATATCAACTTTTAATATGCCAATCAAAGAGTTTAAATGAGACGTGTTTACCAGTTATAGTCTATAGCAGTATTTACTCATTTGTCAGGGTCTGTGTTTCAATGTGTATAATATTTATCGAATAAGCCATTATAGAACATCAGAGATCACAATAACAACAAAATTACCAGTTTCATAAATTTTCCTAGCTTCAAAAGTGTCTGTTGTGAATAAGGCTATCCCCTCTGTACAGTCCTTGCTTATTCTTTAGTGAAACCCATTGATGTTAACACATAAAGTTATGAATAAATATAACATTTGAAAAGGCACAGGTAAATCGGCATAACGGACGATAAACATGACATGTATCTTGAACAGGATGCGCTAGTGCAAACCTATCTTACAACATGTTTAAATATATATGATGAGCATTGTGTTGTTGACAAGTGTCAGAGTTTGAGATTACGTGATATCAGTTTCCAGCGCAACGTAAACCTCGGCTGAACAAGTTCACACATTTTAGACAAACACACCAGAGTCTACACGCAGACAATGGCAGCAATGTTATTATTATGGGAAAAAACTTTCTTCGGGATAGTTTTACTGCCTAAGCTAAGTTAAAATTTAGTATTAAAACATAATTTAAGACAGGTTATATATATTGTCTATATATCACCGGAAAGCTATATTGATTTTTAATAGTCCTATAACGTCACCTAACTATAAGTGTCTAGAAAAAACCTTATTAATAAATAGACCTATATTTCGTAAAACTCTAATATAAACTGTGCCACTTGGATTGAATTTGTAGCCATCAATCATTATAAACCGATGGACTTTACAGCTGAAAAACACAACACTGTCAAGAATTCTCTGGAGGAAAGCAGCTAATTTTAGTTAAGACTAAACGACGTGTGGAAAGGACTTCATAGCTGAGAGGTGATATAGATTGTGCGATATTCAAAACTTGAGAATCGGCTAAGTATTTATTCCACAGGCGATTTCTTGATAAAAGTTCCGAGATCATTTCAGTTTTCTCGGGGGGAATGATTTCGATAAAATGCTATGCTAGATGTCATATTGGATGTTTGACTTTATAATTGACGAACGGGAAAGAGCGGGATTTACTATTTTACATGGATAAACTGATACGTTAATTTAAAGAGTTTTAAGATCATACATAAATAAACAAAAGGGATTTTTTCATTGGTCGAAGCTACATGAACACAGTATGATTGCCATTCTTTTGTGGGATATAGCAAATTTACTTACGTATTTGTTGACGCATAGATTTTATGTGCTCTATACAGCAACAGTATGATGCTAAATTGATTTAAAACCTTATTTTGTTTTTATTTGAGAAGCTCTGTTCCCATCTGTGTCTCTGAATTTTAACGCAGCCCAAAGATATTGTGTTGACAGATATTCACTTCTAAAAAATGCTTCGCACTGAAAACCTACACAAAATGCCATTAAATTATTGTTTGAATTTCGGTCGTTCCATAGTGCCAACTGTTTGAGTTTCATTAAAGCCTTCGTTAATTTCCCTGACTAGGCATGTTTTGAAGAATAATGTAAAAATTTCGTAAAATAAATCAGGGCCTATAGCATTCAACGTAGCTTGACAGTCAGCGACAACTGCTCCAAGGAATATCGCCAAAAGCAATCAGCTTACGATGAAAGATTTCTGACTGTCGTATGGATTAAGGACAAAGGGCTTATTTTGAAACCTCAAATGACTTAGATCAAGTTTTATGTACCATGTTAACTAGCTGGTCCTCAGGACGATTCAATGTCAAAAGCATTATAAGCTGTTAATCAAGATTAAAGAGGATATATTTCCAAGTATAAAAATAGTTGAGAAAAGTTCCAGTTCACTTGTCTGTTTTGCAGATGGCCGATTGCCTCAATGGTATAAGTGACACGTATTACAGCTGGATATACAGACCGACTAAACTAATATACAATTATATAATAAGATGAAACAAACCAGGTACATTGTTCAACATTATATGTAGATCAACTCGACAGTTAAATATAGCAGATCCGTTTAGTGTTGGAAAAGCCATTTGACTATTTGTAGCTACATGTAGGTGGGTTTATGCTATTTTAACGCATCGAAAAGCCACAGCAGATCTCACTGTGGAGAATGAAAATAAAAAGTGTTAACCTTAGGTGGTCAAAAACTACGTCGTTTATTTAAATACAACATCTGAATGGTAATCTTATTCGCGATGAATTTTTTGAACTGAAACAACGATTTTACTGCCTTACTTTCGTACTTTCTAACCGACAGATTATTTGTTCTAAAATGTCTCCCATTTTGCAGTAAGCATAATTATCGTAATGTAAGCGTGCACAAAATTTCGAGCGACATGAAAATGTTTTTTAAAACTCTGTAGCCCTTCTGACGTCGGATTATCATGGACGAGCTATAGGCCTCTGCTGCTAACTCTCTTTTTGAAGACCAAATATAGAAGCTTTGCACCGGATAATCGTCGTGCAGTGGCTGCTTAATACCAGACGGCAAACTTAAGAAAACAGCTTAAGACCATCTCCATTCATCGCAGTATCGCCCAGCGAAACGGTTAACCTATGCGCAACTCAGCCAGCTATGTGCTGAGCTGCGAACCCTGCTACCCCTATCATTGCCATGATCAGCGCTAGTATAACAATAGTCAACTGGAAAAGCCTTTATTCTGAAATTATAAGTTGGGTATTAAAGCAGTGACAGCAACAAAATAATCTCGCAAGTGATGTTTAACATACAATTCTATCATACCAATTAAGGCCTGAAGTGGAGCAATTTAACGCGAATAACACTTTTTTGACTTTTACATTCAGTCAAATCAATGTGAAATTTGTTCAGAAAGATTCAATGAAACTTCCAACGTTTTTGATGACTGAAACGTATCCTTGGGCATTAGAGTTACGATACAATGTGAAATAGCGCCAACCAAAAATGTATTAACGTATTAAATATGCCTATGGACCGCACTTGTGGTAAATAACCAATTTACCCAATACAGAATTCAGGTGCTGAATAAACTATTCCATATTTCTACTTTACAGATTTCAGATATTTAGAAAACATAGGGAGAATACAAACTACATTAAAGAAAGGGCTTTCTGTTTTAATGTATTTAAATAAAAGGAACCTTGGCTAGGAACCGTGAAATCAAAATAGACTATTAATATTTCCATTACTGGCAATTACAGAGAGAAATTTAGGGCTCTTTAGTTTGGCATTTATAGAGTAGTGTTTAGACACGAGGGCAAATAAAGTCATATTCATGTGTTGGTGTTTGTTTAATGAGTTTTATTTCACTGCCGACAGCCACATTAATAAAGTGTTTTTGCCTAAGGAACATTGTATGTAAGGTTATGTGATATATCCAGAGTGACTTTAGGGTCACGTATTTAAATGGTAGAAGTATAAGATGTTCAATTTCTCTGGAAAGCTGTCAATAATCTTCATACAACAATCCTATATAGCGGGTTTATTTTATAACTATGTATCAGCTAAACTGAGTAGAATATTTTAATAATATTCTGTATTAAATCTAGACATCCAAGAGAAATTACATTTAAGCAGAAGCCTATATCTTTGGTTGAACAGATTGTATTTTTCCAGAGGCAAGTTTGTCCGCTGATTTAACATGTTCCAAGCTATGTGACAAATCATAAATAACGTTAACATCGAACGAAGAGATAACACAATTCCATTTAAAGGTGACCTTCTGCAACTCAATCTTGCCTCGTTAAAGGATAACCTACCCAGAATCTATTTCCGAGGTGGTTTTGGGATCGGTTTTGTGAAATGTGCATAGTCAATTGTGGAAAAGGTTAGACATTTTTTTGCAACTAAATACAAGAAAGTTGTGTTTCTGTGGCAAATTACGGTTAATTCAAGACTCCTTTAGCATAAATCTATCATTAATCGTACTTTACACGAACTTTGGGTAGGTGTTATTGATTTATACGAAGGGATCCCGCGAATTTCCAGACCAACCCCTTCTCATGATGGTGTGGAATTCCCAGATCTGATTGAATGTCACAGTGAGAACCAACTAGACTTACAGCGGTTAATACCAGGACAGCTTGCTACGGGCAATTGACCTATGTCTTTATCGACTGTGTTATCTTAATATAAAGCTGTCATCACTGGTAGTAAATGGCCATTGAATATTTCACAGGATTACTGGTAAAACAATCCCACATAATTTATACAGTCATAGCATGGATCTAAATGAATCCCAAGCATCGCTTTGTCAAATCACTCACATCAACTGTTGAATAATGTTTACTACTTGACACTTGTTACCCAAAATATGTTTACAAGTCCATGTATAACCGTCCTCGTCACTGAACCTACTGATTCTGTGCCATTCAACAATCAAAATTTCACTTAACTGAGAAACATCTGCTTACCGATTATGCACTTTCAATGCGATAACTTTAATAGTCAATTTAGAAAAATATATAACGTAATATGTGTGTAAACTCGAACAGATGTAAACATTCTTTTCTTGATTTTCTTTGAAAAAAAATCTATAATCAATGTTTCGTTTAGAACGTTTTTATTCCCTACTGATTCTTAAAAAAAACAATGCTTAAATATGAGAGATAATATCTCAGGGGAAGAATTAGTGCTTGTTGCACTTATAAATTTAACAAGAGTTTAAAAATGACTTTGCAAAAACTAAGAGCGTACTACTTTTGACACATATTATTAACTTTTTTAGGGCAAATTTCACTCACATTACTATCACATGAATCAAAGATTTGATTGCAGTAATTTCAATAGGGATACAACTTCCCGACTTACGCTTACCTAATCAATATCGAATTTGTTCAATAGGCTCATGTTGATATCTGATGGTTCAATACCCCTGATCCCAGCACATACCGCCGTCAGATAAAACTAATATTGTCAGTGATGTTATTTATATTTTTGTCTCTTTGACATGAAACCGTTCAAGAAGGTCATTAGCCTTTTGTGAACATAAACACCATGGACTTTTTTTTTTAAGTGAAATCAGATTTGTCAAACTAAAAGATTGTATAAACATTCAGCGATGAGTTTAGGCTTTATTTACACAAACAACTACATAACACTTACAAAGTTAAGCTTGGCCGAAAACCCCAATTCTGTATTTTATCATCAGCTTTTGGGACAATTCTACCGAGTCTGAAGAATTATTTACATTCCCAAAGATTGCAGACCAGATCACAGAATTATATTTGCTATGTCGTTTTAAAGCAGTTGCCACTCGTATACTAACCTCTCAACTGTCCTGAATTTTCCCAACCAATCTTCAGTCTAAATTCGTATACAAGTCGAAAGCAATGAAACAAAAAACGATTTTTACCTTACCATTTGTAATAAACCCGTCATCGCCAGCGCCCTATAGCGATAGAAAGTATTTAATGTGTAATAATAACTTTAATTTTATAACTAGCTTGTAACTGGCGTCCGGCTGACTACTCAAAAGATGACACCCAATTATTTACAGAAGGAAAGAAATTCTGACATTTTAAAAGTTAAATAAATAATAACTAAATACTACAAAGATACTTAAAAAAAGAAATGGTAAACAAAAGGTGTTTTGGTTTGTCCATACATATGGAGCAAAGGGTATTTTTTATCAGAAAGATTCCATTTCTTGATAAATATACACGCAACGAATTTACAGGGGCGTCTAAACACATTAAACAGTAATATTGAAAGTTATGCCCTCCCATTGTAGGTGTTAAGGGATTGTATGTGTTGAACTTGCAATGGGTTGTTTGATGTAGCTACCAGGGGACTTCGAAATTCCCAAGAAACGGCTTTATCAGAGAAGTCCTTTTTTTGCACAGTTCTTGAGATAAACAGATTGCCCACTTCTTGCACAGAAACACTAAGTGATCAAAGATATGCCAACAAATGAACCAAATGATACGAAAGGGAAATAACAGACAAACTCATACCGCTCACCACTTTGTCTTCTCCTGTAAAGGTAATCGACACTGAATGTATTTGTGAGTTCTGGTTTTGGAATTGATTTTGGTGAGATTGTGCAGACTACAATACGGAAATAGAAAGACATTTCTTCGCCACTCACTTATATGCTTAGCCCTATAAACCATTCTTGCTTTTGCTAGACGAAACATTACCCTCCACTGAATCTTCCTTAATGATTTGTTCTTTCAAAGATTGTCATTTAACCTGATAGGCCTCTTATATCAGAACGATCATGCAGTAGTGGGAATGTTTTCTTAATAAATCAGTGCTGTAACAGCTAGATGTTAACTGAGCAATTGGACGAGTTAAGGAATTGAGGTAAAATATACCAATGTCAGTCTGGTACACACAAACTTAATATGTCTGAAACACAACAAGTTTCGTCTTGAACAAGCCACTTATCCGAAATAAATGACTCCAAACAAATATAAAGATAAAAGTGCAAAACAAATAATAGAGAAAGAGATATAATGAGAACAAAAATCACAAACCGGAATGAATGATTTTCTGTACCTTCTAGATTCACCATTATTATGACTAAATCCAACACAACCCAACGTAATCATATTAGAATACAGAGAAACCTTTTTTGTACAAATTACAGACGGAATTTTATAGATGAAGCTGTCGATCGTGTTTGCCATAGCCATTGATATAGATATTTAATATATTCCAACATCAAATGAGTTAAGCAATTGCCAGTAAAGCATCATTTTTGTATATTGACCTACCCCGTTGTGTTACACTTTGCAAGCTGCTTACTTACTTACTTATTAGAAGGCGTGTTTGAAAATGTTTATTATTCTTATGCGGATGATGAAGCTGTGGCAGTTCTTACTTGTAAAATGTTTTTATTATACTCATGAAAATATGTTATGCCAGTAAAAGGAAATTGAACATATTGGTCGGAGTGAGTTGCTGTTTACAAAGCGTTGTTACTTTTAACGGATTGTATTTGGCTCAGATCCATGGAAGTATCTTGTCTAACTTTTTACAACTTATACTGGTGCTGGGTAATTAAAACAACTCTTGCAATGGCTTTAAAACATACAACAAAGGGAAATTTTCATTAAGGCATTTTATCGAGAAATAAAATATAAGTCGAGTGACGAGTTTATTCTTAATCTTGCATGTTAAGCTGCTGTATAATACCCATTTCACAATAGACAAGACCAGCTATTGTTCACCAGATTTCACTATTTTCCAAATGAAATGGTAACGCAGTATGCCCATATCCTGTTGGTCTCAAAGTCAGCATAACGAGAAACGAGCCTTTTTGTAATATCGTTAGTGACGTAAGAGGTCCAAGAACACAACTACAACTACTTCAACAGTATAATAAAAAGGGAGCTAATAGAAAAAGCTTACATTTAACCGCTTTGAAACTTTTATATCACAATATATTAAATATTATCTCTAAATACATAGCGGGGAGTTTCGAAACAACAAACCTTGTCACCTCGTAAGGGATACCGTTGTGTTGTTCGCAATGTCAATAGCGCTGAGTGGCACGGCTTACTTTTTTTAAATGTCATAGATACGCATAGGCCGGAGACCCGAGTTTGGTGGAGGCAGGCAAAATTTTCTTTCTCTATATTTTTACAAAGATATATTAGAAACAAAAGGGTGTTGAGGCAAAAACATGAAATAAAAGCAGATTCGGACCGTAATTCGTCCCATGAGATATCATCTATAATCATGAATTTGTTTTTTTCTGGGGAATAAACAGTTTCCAAATAAAGGAGTTAAATTCCTTTGTTTTTGGCACTCGGAGGAAAATCAATATGTTATTTGTTTAAGCGGCATTAAGAAGCTGTGCACATAAAAACAAAACTGACTAAGATGGATTTTCAACTTCGGCGTATATATATTTTCGTTGCTTTAAAACGGTCTTAGAATCTAGGCCGAAACGTCGCTTTTCAATATAACCAGAAGTTATAAATCCATCGTAGTCGTGTTTTTTTAATTATTACTGTCAAAATAATAGCAGTTGTTTTATAAGCAATCGTGGACTCATAAGTTTACTGCAATAATAAAGCGAAACAAACAAACAGTTTTCATTAATTCATAATAATAAATTAAAGAAGATAACTGGACAGTTAAACGTAGCAGATCCTTTCGTTAATGACAAATATGAGTTCGGTCAAGATGGCACTTTGAAGACCAAATTTCGAAGCTTTTGTGTTGGCAGTTAAGTTGAGTTTTAAGTCTAATAAATAATCAATCTTTAATATATTCAGAAAGATTCTCTGAAACACACAGTATGTATTGATTGGTGATGGTTGATTGCAATGGTCCAAGTAAATAAGGAGTACATAACTCTGAAATTGTCAGTGATGTCTTTAACGGCGAAACAGGCACCCACTTTACTCAACATCTCCAATGGAATTACTGTTCACTTGGAGAATTACATGTACATTGTACATTTGCGTATGCCAAGATTGGCAACATGTGAAACAGCCAAATGCATGATTTAATTATCCTATGGTCTACAGTTGTTGAAAATTACCTATTGACAGACCCATTGCCTAAAATTGGGTTAAATTCTAGTTTTAGAAAATTTGAAACTCAATTAGTTTTAAATGTCATTGGATTTGTCAGGCTGACAGTTTAACAATCTCATGCTGAGAAAGTAATTACGTTTAACTTGGTTTAAGACTTATATCAATAAATCTTCTGGGATTTGGGTTGTCGGCCTGTACAGCAAATATACTCTGTCAAAAAAGAAAGGCATAGGTGAAATGTCACAAGAAAGTGTTGAATTGTTTTAAAATATCATTTCTTGTGTACAATGGCCATGGATGATTATGTTTCTCAATGCTTCTGGAATGGGACATCATGGCCAACTACACTGA